>JARFJB010002048.1:330000-522500 GCA_036346205.1 Vesta saturnalis
TGTTTGTGTTTTGTGTTGTGTGTGTTTTTGTTGTGTTTGTGTTTTGTGTTTTTGTGTGTTATTGTTTGTTTGTGTGTGTGTTGTTTGTTTGTGTGTTGTGTGTGTTGTGTGTGTGTGTGTGTTGTTGTTGTTATGTGTGTTTGTGTTTGTGTATGTTTGTTTGTGTTTGTGTTGTTTGTGTGTGTGTGTTGTGTGTTGTGTGTGTATGTGTGTGTGTGTGTATGTTGTGTTGTGTATGTGTTTGTGTGTGTGTGTGTGTGTGTTTGTGTGTTGTGTGTTTGTGTTTGTGTGTGTGTGTGTTTTGTTGTTGTGTGTGTGTTTGTTGTGTTGTGTGTTTGTGTGTTTGTGTGTTGTGTTTGTGTGTTTGTGTGTTGTTGTGTTTGTGTGTGTTTGTGTGTGTTTGTGTTTTTGTTGTGTGTTTGTGATGTTGTTTGTGTGTGTTTGTGTTTTGTTTGTTGTGTGTTGTGTATTGTGTGTTTTGTTTGTTTGTTGTTTGTGTGTTTGTGTGTGTTATGTGTGTGTGTTTGTGTGTTGTGTGTGTTTGTTTGTGTTTTTGTGTTAGTGTTTGTGTAGTTGTTTTGTGTGTTTTGTGTGTATTGTGTTGTTTGTTGTTTTTGTGTTTTGTGTGTGTGTTTGTGTGTTTTGTGTGGTTTGTGTGTTTTGTGTTTGTGTGTTTTGTTGTTTGTGTTTGTGTGTTGTGTGTTGTGTGTTTGTGTGTTGTGTGTTGTGTGTTTGTTGTGTTTGTGTGTGTGTGTGTTGTGTGTGTGTGTTGTTGTGTGTTTTGTTGTGTTGTTGTGTTTGTGTTGTGTGTGTTGTGTGTGTGTGTGTTTGTGTGTGTGTGTGTGTTTTGTGTGTGTTGTGTGTGTGTGTTGTGTGTTGTGTTTGTGTGTTGTGTTGTGTGTGTGTGTGTGTTGTGTTGTTGTGTGTGTTTGTGTGTGTTGTGTGTGTTGTGTGTGTGTTGTGTGTTTGTGTGTATGTGTTTTGTGTGTTTGTGTGTGTGTGTGTTTGTGTGTGTTGTGTTTGTGTATGTGTTTGTGTGTTGTGTTGTGTGTGTTGTGTGTGTGTGTTGTGTGTTTGTGTGTGTTGTGTGTGTTGTGTGTGTTTGTGTGTTTGTGTGTTTGTGTGTTTGTGTGTGTTTGTGTGTGTTTGTTGTGTGTGTTTGTGTGTGTTGTTGTGTTTGTGTGTGTGTGTATGTGTGTGTGTTGTTTGTGTGTGTTTGTGTGTGTTGTGTGTGTATGTGTGTTTGTGTGTGTTTGTGTGTGTTGTGTGTTTGTGTGTTTGTGTGTGTGTTGTGTGTGTTGTGTGTGTTTGTGTGTTTGTGTGTTTGTGTGTTTGTGTGTGTTTGTGTTTGTGTGTTTGTGTGTGTTGTGTGTTGTGTGTGTGTGTGTTGTGTGTGTGTGTTTTTGTGTGTGTGTTGTGTGTTGTGTGTGTGTTTGTGTGTGTTGTGTGTGTTTGTGTGTGTTGTGTGTGTGTTGTGTGTGTTTGTGTGTGTTTGTGTGTGTTTGTGTGTGTTTGTGTGTGTTTTTGTGTGTCTGTGTATAGGGATACACAGACGTATTCGAGAAGACCTCCACGGTAACGCGTGATGTGGGGGTAGAATTCTGCGAAAGGCGGAGACGTCTGCTGGTAGTGGAGTTATCTCATAGATTGGTTGTTGCTTAAGTAGTGGGACTGGAGGTGAATTTTTCTTATGAAATTCTCAATGTTTAGGTATCGACTCCGAAGGGGAGTAATTTATTCTTAATTAAATTCTGCAATTATGTGTAAGCAACAGAAATGATTCATGTTTATTGGTACATAGAAAACAAGTGCGAAATGTAGTTCTTGAACAAGATTAAATTATGAAATTCCACCGCATTTTAGTTATCACTAAATGAAAAGCTTACAATGCAAATATATAAGCGATTAATATACGAAGGTATCTGAACTACATGCAAGCACATAGATAAACAAAATGTTTGATGTCATTAATACAAGAGTATTTAGTATTAATGTATTAAGTTGATATTGACCTAATTTGTTAATTCGTGCAACTAATATGGAAATTTCAATTGAAACGAATGCACAAAATTTTCGTTCACTGATATTATTGCCATCTTTCATTGTAAATGAAATTTCTTTTTGCTATATACACAAAGCAATTCAGCAACATATGCGTTCACAGAAAAATTGGAATCTAAGAAATACATTCCTATTTTTAATCAGGTGTGTGTGACGTTCGGTTTAATTTATAGCCTCTATTATGCAAAATATTGAAAACTTTTCGTACGTCCAATTTAAGTATAACATTAGATGAACTTTAAAATAAGACTTACTTAAACAAATTTGATGCCAGAAAAATATTTCATAAAATAGCAAAGGAGCTATAATACCTGAGAACCTCAAAATAAAGGAAGAAACACTTATGTTCTATTATTCTTAATTACCATTTATCCTAATTTCATTTTGGGCATTTATAAAGTTACAATGGTTCTAGATTATGCGTATCTTATTCCGTACATGTAGATATTTTGGAAAGAATTGAATCGTTACTACTAATCCAACAGAATGTCACAAGATTCTTTATCGAAAATGAGTTCGAATGCCAATAGATGGCACGAAAGTAGATATTTGATATTTTACTAGAAGCAAGTTCACACTGTAATTTTGGTTACGAAGAAAATAAGCTATAACATCCCCCATCCATCGATAGCAGGAGAACCTCCGGCGATCAACTACAGCAGAAAGAAAGAATGAAATTCGGTGAAATCCTGGAGACGAACAGGTTGTAATAAATACAAAGCAAAATAAACTGTAATATGGTTTTATTGAAAATAACAGAATTGATTATTGTTCTTGTGCATTTCAAGACTCCTGTGGGCGTGTGTGTTTTTCCTGCGTGTATGCAGGTAGGGAGGGGCAATCGTGTGCATGTGTGCGTGTCCGTGCTTGTGTGCGTCTGTATGTGGTTAGGATCTTGGTGTTTTTGCCTAACTCTCAACTTATTGCTTACAATGACTACACTAGTTATAGTTAAAATCCTGATCCCCTCGTTAAGAGAAAACTTTTATTAATTACATAAATCTTATGCGTTTACTGATGTTGTTGTAAGTATATTTTGCTTACTCAGGTTTATAACTTCCAAAATTTCCAAATTCCATTTCAATCTTTTATCTTTAACGGTAAAAAATTATTTTGCTCTGAATGCCCCTTACAACTGATGGATTAAACATCCGAGAAATTCAAAATTGTACTTAATCCTTAATTCCCAAATGCCTAAAGCATACTAAATGAAATGTTGCAAGAAGTATTTCTAAAAATAATTTTCCTCTAAAAGTACTTTAATTTTTTGGACTTTAACTCTTATCAGTGCCAGCGGAGTCCATTGTACCCCATACGTGATTTAAGTTAAAAATGATTAACTATGTAATTTCTTTAGCATGGCAATGTTAGGCAGAAGCCTAACATAATCGTTAGTTTAGGTTATCACTAATTTAAAAAAAATTCAATTTTCAAAATATCTGAAATTTCATAGGGTGTCCAACGGACTCCTTTCAGTGTTTAATACTATTTCTCTGATTTACTGTGAAAGATCGGTGGAAATTCTGTGACGTATGTGCAGCTAATTAATAACCCATTTCTATCATTACTATAACGTCTTTATACTTTCTAGAAAGTTTGAATCATATTGGAATAATTACTAATGTTAATATCAAAGAAATCATAATTGTATAATAATAGACAATAATTAATTACGTACAATTACAATTCTTCATAAAGTATTCAAAATAAGTCTGGTGTCATGAGCTCTAATGGGAACAAGCAGGCGGTGCGGATTGTTATATAAAATGGCAAAACCTTGTGATTCAGCTACTTGTATAGTACTAGCCTCTGCTATTATGTACTCAGAGCTAGTGGTTGCAAATAATTTATATTATCGTACACATTGCTAATACAGTAAAGAAGTGAGAGACGAAGCTTACAGATGAAGAAATGGCCGAAACTTAGAATCCGATGAGTATATCGACTCTGAATTCGATGATCATCAATCAGTAGCATGCGGAGGTAATGCTTATCTATCTGTAGATGAAGACGCTGATTCTAAAATTCAAGGAGGTGAAACAGATTTTTGTTTCAAGGCGAATGATGGTCAATACTGTAGAAGCAATCCCAATTCATCAGGGCGTGAACGTATGCATAACAGCGTAAAAGGAAAGCTCAATAAGGTAGATTTGGGGCAGGGCAAAGTGATTGAGGAACCTGCGGATGTATTTTTTCTTTTTACGGACAATAAATTGTAGAACGTATAGCAACTTGTAACAACATGGAATCTGTTCGAGTCCTAACGCTTCTGCGATTCTTCTGAGTTGTGTGGGTTTTTTAGATGACCATTTACTACTGATTATTTGAGCAATAATGACTCCAATTATGATATTTTGTGCAAATCGATGTACGGACCTTCAATTTTTCGGGTGATCCTGGGTCTGAAGTGATTCAAGGGTTTACTCAGATTTATAAGATTCGATGACAAGGATACCAAGCCTGAGAGACGTAAATCTGGCCTATACGCGAGATATGGGATGGTACCATTACAAATTTTGAAAGTATTATCTACCAGGAGTTAATAAGACTGTAGATGAACAGCTGGTCCCATATCGAGAAGGGTGTACTTTTAGGCAGTATATGCCTTCAAACCAGACAAACATGGAATGAAAATATAGTGGACATGGGATTTGGTAACATACTTTCCTCTGGAAACAGTGGAAAGAAAATGAATTCAGTTTTGATTGAACAATTAGCGCAGCTGTATTATAATACTAGTCGAAATATGACCTGTGACAACTAATTTACTAGTCTAGATTTGGCTTTCAAGTTGCTAAGGAATTCATCAACAGCAGTAAGAACTGTAAAAATAATAAATCGTTTCTGTCTCCTGAATTTTTATCCAGAAGGAATTGTGAGGAAAAAACGTCACTGTTTGGTTTCACTAAAAAGACAAGAATGGTTTCGTATGTTTCAAAAAGCAATAATAAAGATCGTAGATGGCAGTTTAGTCGACAATCGAAATGTATCATATTTCATAACTGAGCACCAAGGGCGGAGTGGACTGGATAAATTAGTCCATGAAACAGGAAATCGCTAAGGCCAAGTTATTCTGATTTCTATGAAGCTGTTGGATGTTACATCGGGATTGTGGCAGTTAATGATGGTTATGGACAAAGTTCTGTATTCGTATAAACCTAAGATGAAAACGAAAAAGGTTTCAAAGCCTGTTATTTGTCCTAGAAGTCAGAAGACTTTGGTTTGGCTTACATCGGGAGGAGGTCAGCAGGTTCAGGAAAGATGAAAGCGCTTTATAGACAAGTTTGATCAATAAAACTAGTAAAAGCAAGCCAAAACGCCGTTTCACATAAAATAAGCTACTGTTATTGAATTGTGCTGGAAAGTACAGACAGACATAACTATGAAATTAAGGAACGATGATTGTAAAGATAATCTTAGGAAATTGTCTTGCTTAGCATGTTCAAACACAATAGCACATTAATGATAAATGAATTATAATACTGTTAGAAAGCTGAATAAACCCATTTACATAATGATTACATGTCTTTCCACTATACTATCTATTTGAAAATATGTGATGGTAACAACATATCTGACATTCTCTAAACCTTACAAAGTTGTAAATTAAAGGAAATGAAATAATTTTAATAATAATCTTTTTAGGATAATTGTACATTCCCTTTTTTAACATGATCATAACGAAAATAGGCAACATTGTAAAAATGGGATAAATGCTACTTTTATACCACTAACTTTTTAGAAAGTGAATTTTAAAGAAACCAAATAATATTTACAGGATTTTTACTATCTATTTACAGTAGATTAGTGATTACGGTGGAATAACACCTTTTTAATTACTCGTAGTAATTAGCGAAGTTTTAGTAAAACAGAGTAGATGGCGTTTACAGGTTATTAAACACTCTGGAAGCGGTAACCTCTTAGTAGCTTCTTGCGCTTCTAGTTTCGACAGCGTCAATAGTAGCTACATGGGGTGTCGTTTTTAATAATAACAATAATAAGGTATTTAAACATCCGGAACGATTTAGTTTAAGGATTTCAGGTACAGGATAAACTAACCGTTGCACAGGTACGGTAGACTTGTAGAAATGTTTTTCCTTCATGTCTGGATTATCGCGATAAGCGATCAGGGACCGTTAGGAAGTAAAGTTTTCTCTCTTAGCCTGGGAACGCCGCAACACCTTTAAATCTTCGAGACCTTTCTGCATCCAGCGCTGTTAAATAAGCAGGCTTACGGCATTTAGCAAAGATGTTGTTACGCTCTGGATATCTCACGATAAGTGAGCGGGTCGGAAAGCGGTTTATTACGTCTACCGAGATTTAAATGTAATACTCACTGTTATGTACTGGGTTCGTAATTCATGAAACTGAGTAACCCAAATATGACCTAATTGCAGACGGCTTGTTACTTTCAATCAGTCGTCGGCTTCCCGAACATCGGTTTTGAATTATGTTGCCTGGTGTCGGCGTGTTTATGTGAGTCGGTGTGGGGTGTGTAAGTGGAGTATCAATTACAATACTTTCCAAATACCCGTTGTGATGTTTAATTGATACCCTGGAGATTGGCAGAATTTAGGCAAGAACCTTTCTATCCAATAGAGTAAGCAAAAGACTACATGGGTGTTTTTCCCGACGTGAAGTCGGTCACTGGTGTAAATGCGGTGTTGTATATTTAACTTAACATGCAGGTGACCCCAGATTGGAGCAGTAATAAACCCTGGTACATAAGAAGTTCATTCTGGAGGTGTATAGTCAATGATTGAATAGGGATGGTCGCTGTGGACAATTTAAAAGACCCAGGGGAATGAGAGTCGAAGAAGAACAGACCTAAGTCTCCAAAGAGATCAGGGGAATAAGAGGGGCGGAGACGGCTTTTGGGCGAGCTGCTAATTTCATGATTGGTAGATAGGCTGGCGGGGACTCTGACGTAAAAAACTCTTAACATTTTTGAAAATCACGTCGGAGGGGATCAATTAAACAGGATACATAGCAAATAATTAAAAAAAAAATTGGTAAAGGCAACTGGCTCTTTACAATATGCTAAATTAAGTTCAGAATACTTGTTACGTCCTAAGAAAAATTTAATTTAAGAAATTTTAAAGAGAACGTTAAGAAAAAATTAAGTTTTATCAATTACCAATATAGAATTAAAATTTAATACGTATGAAAGACATCTAAAAATAAACTACTGTGTGCAGGTTTGTTTGATAGTTAAAATATGGCCACAGCTGTTAACAAAGCGGTCGTCGTTAAAAGAACGATATCCACAAAAATTACATTGAAGATCGAATGAAAAAGTAAGTAATTTAGTGATGCAGTAATACACTATTTTTAACAAGTATAATTATAGGTTGCAAACAAAAAAAAACAAAGGGAAAGGAGGAAAAAGGGATTTCAGATAGGGTTACAGGTAAATAATATTTTACAGCAAGCAAGGAGTTACTCTAGTAGTTTTTCTTATTAAGGAAAGGAGCAGAAAGGAGATGAGGTTATAGGTGTGAAAATTGTGATTAAAAACGTCTGACCTTTTGTTGATTTCTACGATGATAATATTCTACTTAAGTAATTTTTTATGAGATGAGCCAAAGACGTATGAAGATGGAATTTCTAGGTAAGTTACAACATATACAAGTACAGACGGTATACTCTTTTAGCTGTAAACGAAAAGATATGGAACAGTCACGGCAATAACCAGGACAAAAATAACTGCAAGTGGGACTACCAGTGCAACTGCAAGATCAAAGGAAAGTGTAAGCTAATGAGTCATTAGAAATCGCCACAGAATAATGGATTCACATACCTCTAAAACGGAAGGTGAGCTGTTTGTGATAAATTGTATGAATGGTATACTTCAAAACCGTAATATTCAAAGAAAACGATCAATACTCAGCACTCTCGAGTAGAAACTTTATTTTCATTGTGAAACAATTCCTTTTTAAATCTCCTTCTAGCGAAGATTGAAAATTAATTCCGAAACCTATCTTGGAATGCTTCAGCAACCAAACATCAAAGTTAACTCAATCAAAAAAACTTTGATGTAAAAAGTGTTATACCTAAACTAGTGAAATGTCTGTTAAAATGCAAGAGATTAGAAAGTGTTGAAAAACCATTGAAAAAGTAAAGGGTGCTTTGTACAAAAGTATAGACAACCAAAGGTATATCTAGTAGTATAACATTAAGGTTAATAAAAAAATTTAAAATTCAATCCAAATTAAATGAATAATTAAAAACATGAGAAATTTTTGTTGAAAATTGCGTAACCTCTGTTTTGTACGTTCATAACCAAAACAGGCACATTGTAAACGCAAAAACAATAATCTTTGTCAGAATGACGTTTAAAATTTCATATCAGATAGAGATTAATAGACATAAACCCATGTTAACTTAAAAATAATTCCAAAGACGCCCGCTTCTATAAGACGGTTTAACAGACTATAACACAGTTTAAACATTGACGTTAATATTTATACATTTTTAGATTTACCTTGCATTATATTAAGAAACTGTATAAAGAGGAGTTATGCATTAAATGTCGTTTAAAAAATATGTGTACACTTTTTCTTAGCAAAATAATCGTTGATCAGATATTTAAAAATTTGAACGAACACTTAAATTCTACCTTAGGAATTTTTAAATATAAAATTTAAAGTATGTAGTGTTATCGTTCTGGAGTTATCGTGAATACTAACATATATGCACGTACGCACGCTCACACGCACACACGTACACACGCACATATGCGCAGACGCAGACGCAGTCGTAGACGCAGACGCCGTGAAGGTTAGTTTCTTTCCCTTTTATTCCGCTAATAACAAACCGTAATTAAGTTCGTCAAGCAATTAATTATTTACCGTTTCATATTGATAAGAGAAGAATTAAGGAGTACAAATAATTATATTCTGACTTATAAAGGTCAAATAAATATAGTGTCAAAGTTTAGTTATTCAGAATAAAACCGTTTATGATAAACAAAAATTAAAAAGATTTGAGAGATTGCCGTTAGTTATAAATAGAAATTTTATCTTTTTATTCCTAAATTCAAACTTAATAAATAACAAGTTAGTTTGTAGTAAAACGCATATTTTATAGATAGAGATAAGTAAATCAAAAATAGACTTTAAAATCCAATCAATATAATTAAGAGAGGTTTAAATTGATAAAATAATTAATGGTTAACACCACTTTTATAAATCAGTTGATGTGTTTCTTACAACTGCATTTTTAAATAATAGAATTTTTGTCCGTTTATGAATCACATTGTATGTGAAAGGGAACATCTGTGAATTTCAAATATGATAAGCATAATTTCGCCTCATAATAATGTTGGCCAAATAACCTTAAGATAGTAATGGAATGTAATCTCTCTGCCATTGTATAGAATTTTGTATATTTAAATAATGCGAACTCCGACAGACATGTCAAACAGTAATTAGCTTCTGTAATTGCGTGATTTTGAGTTGATAGTAGTGTTATTAATTGCTAATTATACCGTTAGATAGGACACGTATATTTTTGTAAACAGAAACCGGCAAAATTTTATACCAATCGCTCCGTTATTCCACAATTAATAACTCTAGCACGACAACAGAAGCCTTAGTTTATTGATTGATTTAATATTAATTAAAGCTAGTCGTTACATAGTTGCCTCATCATAGAAACACGGAATTTCCGGTTGCCCCTCTTTTACTATTTAGTACTCTGTATAGTGCCCTGGTCAAAATGATTATCTTTCGCTTTCACCGTCATAAGTTTATAGACCGAAGCTGAAATTGTAAAAGAAGTATGAGGTATATAGTAGTTTAAAAATTGATTAATCTGATTGAAGTAGTAATATAGGGCCGGTTCTGGACCAGTTCAAGGTCACTCGCCCTCTGGTGGTGAAAAACTGAAGCTTTTGGAGCTCTTCCAAGGTCAAACTTTAGGAGGTAAATTTAAAATTTTGGAGCTGGTCAAGGTCAAAGCTAAAAATAGAAGTTGCAACGTAATCTAAAATTTAAAAATAGTTTTCAAGGCCAGGGGTTATTGAGCTACGGTGGTGTCATATTACATTTCTTAGAAATATAAAAAGGTCAAGGTGAAAAGCTAAAAATAGAAGTTGCAAGGTAATCATTCTAAGAAATCTAAAAGTTTTTTGAGTGGGTTAGCAGTTTTGAAAGGATGCATGTTTATAATAAAAAGGCTTCTCCGGGATTGCATGATTCAGTAAACTTTTTATTGCTAGAAATGGTGAAAGTAATAAGAATGATAAGAAGAGAAATAAAGAAAGAATTATTAAGTATTGATGAGAGAAAGAAGACTCGAGGTGTTAATCAAGGAAATAAAAAAATTGAAGATAGATTTAGAGCTGTATGAGCTAAAGAAGAAAATGCAACTTCGAGTGAATGTGCCATGAAAAGTATTAAATAAAGGTGCATTGTAATTTGAATGAAAGACGCTTTAAAAAGTAAATAAGTAATTACAGTAGTGCATGCTATATTGCATAAAGAAAAGGCACTTCAAAGTATTCATTTGAAAAAAAAAGTTATAAAGTGGGTATGTTAAGCATTTATGATTTATTAAATTAAAAATTAGTAGAAAAAAGCGAAAAACATATTTAAAATAAGAATAAATTACTCGTATGGTTTAATTGAATTTTCATATTGAAACGAGAAATTTCTTTATCATGATTTATTAAGAATTATACAAATTATGTAGAGAAGAAATGACAGCAAGATACGTCATATTTTCAACAAAGAAAAGGTGAAATAACATTACTCAAGTAGAAGTAAGTTATGTGATGTGAAATGTTTTAATTGAAATAAATATAACTTATCATAAGTTTAATCCTTTATCAAAAATTCGAATTTTGTATATAGACTAAACAAATAACAGCGCAAAGATAGCAGTTCAAATTTTCTCAAAACAAAAAAATGTGAAAAAAATATTACATCAATGAAATTATATGCATGTAAGGTTGTTAATTGAATAAATCATAACTCGATAGTCCTTTACCCAAATATTCTGAATTTTGTATATAGACTAAACAAATAACAGCGCAAAAGATAGCAGTTCAAAATTTTCTAACAAAAAAATGTGAAAAACATTTCAAAGTTAACAGAAGTTATGGTTTAAGAATTTTCATGTAAAGAGTTAAGATTTATTAACTTATACAATAAGAATACAATTAATACTTTAGTCTTACACCAAAGTTAATTTTTGCATGTAGATAAACTAATAACAGCGCAAGTAGCAGTTTCAAATTTTCTAAAATAAATGTGGAAATAACTTTATGAACAGTTTCCGTTATAGTCATTAAATTCGAATTTTGCATAGACTAAACAAATAACACGAGTATTTTATTCATGATTTATCTAAATTATACAAATTATGTGAAGAAATGACATTGTAAAACTTATGATTACAATAGAAAAGGTGATATAACATTATCTTAGGTATTAGAAGTCATAGCAATTTTGTGGTGTGTGTGTTAGAAATGAATTTTAAGATAAATAAATATACATCTTGTAAATGCATAGCAGTTTAATTCTTAAGTCAAAAGTTCAATTTTGACATTAGACTAAACAAATAACAGCGCAGATAGCATTCAGATTTTCTCAAAACTAAAAAATGTGAAAAAGATTTTCAAAGTTAACATGCAATTATGTGTTGCATGAAAAAAGTTGATAACTTTCAATAAGATTAAATCATAAACTTTAGTCACTTTACTCAATAATGAATTTTTGCATATAGACAATTTACAAATAAATGACAAATTAGATAGCAGTTTCAAATTTGTTAAAAAAAGAAATGTGAAAACATTTCAACTTGAACTAGAACAGCAAGTTGCTTAATATTGCTACAAGTCAGAAGTAAATAACTTTAGCTTTAAAGTTATTTAGACTTTTGTAACTAGAATACGCAAGCTTGATTTTCAAAAAAAATGGAAAAATTTCAATTATCCTTGGTTTAATTTGATTATCAAGTATTAAACTAGTGTTGTAATTTATATGAACAAATAATTGATACATAATTTGTTCAAAAATCAATATTTAAAACTGATGAATGCTTGTACAAAAAAGGTTGTAATTAAATTATTAGTAAGTAAGAAGTCAACTTTAGTTTGTTTATGTTGCTTTAAATTTGAATCTGAAAATCATCAATTTTAGCAATGGGCCAGTTTAATGTTTATAAAGTTGTTTGGTAAATAAATCTAATTAACATTAATATGGTATAAAATAGATACACTCATATAAATGCAATAATGTTAAAAAAAATATTTTTTTTACTGGGAAGTAGGGAAAAAATTTAAAAATTCAGGAGAGCGTTTCATTTAGGACTTATTCTACTACTAATTTTATGTAATGAATGAGTTTTCAATTAAAACTTTCACATAGATCTGTTAACGTTAACAAAATTGGTAACAACTGGAAGTGGTAAATGTAACGAACTGAACTGTGCAAATAAAGGTGATGAACTCTAAGGAATGCATCACAATCTAGACATGAAAAGGTATTTCATGCCATGTCAGCAAGGTTAGGTTATTACTTATTAGATATTACCAGTAAACGTCCACTAAAGATAATACTAAAGAAAGTGCAATATCTGCATCTTTCTGAACTGAAGCTCTTGACAATACGCAATCTAAAGGCAATGAACTAAAGCGTGTGAAAGTATCACTTTTCATTTTCATATAAGACGAATTTCTGTATGCTGCATAAAGTCAAATACAAGTTATAACAAGTTTGTGATATTTAACCTTGAATGGGGGGCTTATATGACTATATAAACCGATAAACAGCATTTCTGTACCAGTCAGTATATTGCACTCGTAATATTTGTAATTGTAAACCTAAAGTACTTCTATAGTTACTTAAATTATTTTTTTACATATCAGTTATAATAAATAAAATATTTGCTACAAGTCCATGACTGTGTGATCGTGTGTGCTTCATATTTTGCATTGTTGGATACAGTTTTGAAGGTAACTATGAGTGAGGTTGTACCAAGTAGTAGTGATATTGTTAATTTAACAACACGTATTATTCCATTGTTAAAAACCAAAAATGAATTTGTAAAGCACATCCGTATAATTAACACTAATATTAAGCTATTGCAAGATATAATTCAAAATAAAATTTATTTAGAAGCAAGTGAAAATTTGCTTAAACTTGAAAGTAATTTATCATTGTTAAAGTGTTATCTTGTGAGACTTAAACGCTTCAGAGAAAACAGGTAGTGGAATTGTCACCAAAAACGTACACATAAATTAGGTTGGTACTCTATAGATTCATGTTTTAATGGTAGGTTACTTACAGGCATTATAGTCAATATAGCAAACATTAAGGACCCTATTATTTTTTTACAAAATGCATACAATAGTTTTGCACGAAAGGTTAAAGTAATGCTAAGGCAAACGATGCTAAAGGTCAATGTCATTTTAGCCTGCAATTTCATGCAACCTCAAAACCATGTTATTGAGTTGAAGATTTTTGCCATAAAAAATTATGTCATCGACATTGCCACCAATTTGCGTGAGTGGTATAACAATAACGTTTATTACAAATTACAAAAAAAATTAGAGGAGTTTTCCGAAAGGGATTACGGTTGGGCATTACGCGAAGTTTTACATTTAAAGGTGAATATTAATAGCTATACTCCATTTAGAGGTGGCCTTTCGACTTACGTTAAAGTTCCTTACTTCATAGCGGTAAAGCATGCGGTAGTGAATGTTAAGAACGATGACGAGTATTGCTTCCTGTGGCCCGTTGTTTCGGCATTATACCCAGTGCAACTTCATTCAGATAGGGTTTACAGTTATCCTCATTTTAGAGATGTTTTGAATTATGATTCAATTCCCTTTCCCATTAAAATAGATGATGTAAAAACATTTGAAAAGTTAAACAACCTCTCCATTAATTTGTTTTGCATTCAGGGGAAAGGTGTATTACCGCTAGTATTAAGTGTAAATCATGAAAATAGTGTCAGGGAACCTATAAATCTTTTAGTACTTTCGCCTAATTATCATTCTGCGGGTTCTACTGCTGATGCTATTAATACAAAAAATAATACTGTTTATCATTTCGCGTGGATTAAAAATATGTCAGCACAAGAACTTTATTTGTTATCGATGCTTGAACCACTTTTCCTCAGATCGCCTTCTACAAAAACATGTCACTCTCTGCCATCAGCCAGGATGCCTACCGAAGCGGAAATGTTTCTGCAGTTCAAAAATTTCGCATTCGAGGAAAAGGTACCGTTTGTAATTTATGCGGATTTAGAAAGTATTTTAGAAAAGTGTACAAATTTAACATCACTTGGGGGTAATACTCTATTTCATTCCAAACATATACCCTTCAGCATTGCTTACTACTTAAAGTGTTCATACGATGATTCTTTATCTCGATTTAGGCTTTATAGAAATGATTCATAATGGTTTGTAGAGCTCAATCAGAATTGTAACCAAACTAATAAAATAATTCCTATGGACTTTATCCCAATCGGTTGAATAGTTTGAAAGCATACATTTGTCAATTATGAAAACCATTTACAGATAATGTAAAAGTTAGAGACCATAACCTTTACGGCGATTTCGAGCTCCATGCAAATTTAACCTAAACTAAAAGATCACTATCTCCGGTTTTTTCATAATAATGTAGGTTATGATAGTCAATTAAGTTTAGAAATTGACTCTTTCGAGATTTACTGCAGTAAACAATGAAAGAGTTACTTTTACAAATATTTGAAAATAGTAAAATAATTAGTTTATTACTTCTTAGAGATAATTGAAAAGTTATCAAACTATTTGGAAATAGTAAAAGTTTATTACCTAGTATGTAACAATGAGAGAATTTTCTTTACTATTGAAAGTGTTCCTTATGATTATTGATACGTGGGATAAATTACACGAAACCAGGCTACCTCCCAAGGAAGCGTTTTTAGTCATCTTAATAATGAGGAATCAATGATGTTAGTTTTGCACACGCGGTTAATGTTTGGAACAAATTTCATATTAGATCGTTAGGGAGTACTCAGATTTGTATTTAAAACGGACGTTCTACTTTTAGCTGATATTTTCGAAAATTTTCGGCAAACTTGTTTAAGTACCTACAAACTTGATCCTCTGCACTATTGTACAGCCCCCGGTTTAGCATTCGATGCTATGCTTAAAATTACACAAGTAAAGTTAGAACTATTTACTGATATTGATATGCTAATGTTTATTGAAAGAGGAATTAGGGGTGGTGTGGCTCAATGTTCTAATCGGTATGCTGAAGCTAACAATAAGTACATGGGGGAAAAATTTGATCCCACTTCCGAAAGTGTGTATTTAATGTACTACGACGTAAATAATTTATATGGAGCCAACATGTCAGAATTTCTAACATTTGGTGATTTTTCTTTTGTTGATACTTTTGAAACTTTAGATTTAATAAACCATCCCGATGATTCAGAAATTGGCTATATAGTCGAGTGTGATTTAGACTATCCCATAGAATTACATGAGTCACAGTGATCTACCATTGGCACCCGAACATATGGTTCCACCCGTACCTGATTCAAATTCTAAAATAAAAAAATTATTACTTACATTGTATCCAAAACGTAATTACGTAATTCATTGCAGAAATTTGAAAGTATATTTAAAATATGGATTAAAGTTGGTAAAAGTGCATCGTATATTACGTTTTCAGCAATCACCATGGTTAAAAAATATATCGATTTAAATACAACCATGCGTCAGCAATCTCAAAATGAATTCGACAAAAATTTTTATAAATTAATGATTAATAGTGTTTTTGGGAAACTGATGGAAAATGTACGTAAATATAAGGATATACGTTTAGTAACAAAATGGGATGGTCGCTATGGTGCTCGTGCTTACATATCAAAACCAAATTTTCATAGTTGTACAATATTTAGCAATGATATACTCATCATACAAATGAAAAAGCTGGAAATATATCTAAATAAACCCATATATGCAGGCTTCAGTGTTTTAGACGTTTCAAAAACTTTTTTATACAAATTTCATTATGGTTACATACTACCTAAGTTTCCAAATAATTCCAAGCTCTTGTTCACAGATACAGATAGCCTTATATACGCATTTTCGGTTCCTGATATCTATGAGTACATTAAAGAAGACATTGATAAATTCGATACATCTGACTATAGTCCTGAAAATATCTTTGGAATTCCATTAGTAAATAAAAAGTCCCCGGCTTAATGAAAGATGAAAATCATGGCGCAATTATGTTGAATTTGTAGGACTTCGTGCAAAATGTATGCTTACACTGTTGATAAAAGTTGTAAAAAATCAAAGGTTCTACCTATGCAAGCGTCAAACAGATAAATGATAAATGATAAATGATTATAAACATATTTTGTTTGATGGTAACGTAATAAGGCGATATCAACATTTGATAAGGTCAAAGAGACATGATGTGTTTACAATCAAACAGAATAAAGTAATACTCAGTCCTTACGATGATAAACGGTTGGTAAATTTTAATTTCACTGATACTAGACCTTGGGAATTTAACTTTACATAGCATTTTATTCCCCTTCTGTTTCAGAAAAACAATAATTATGAGCAGTCTCGAAAACAAACTGCATGATAAACTATGGTACAGTAGTGATCAAATCTATAGAAAGTACCTGAAGCGTTCTTTGATGGGGAAGTGTTCCTCTGAAAGCTTTGTATTGAATATACTACAACATATTATTATTCCTGATGAGTGTTTTAACTGGTGTGCTATAAATTTAAAGTGTGCAAATGAAGTTATTATTAAGACATTATTTGATAAAAAATTAAATTGGACAATAGCATTAAAAGTTTTACAAAATTGTGATTCAATAAAGGTTACAATTCATTAACTTCATTAAATGAAGGTGATAAAATCTTAGATGATATGAATTTACTTGGTAACGTACCGCTTAAAATGTATGTATACAATTTATTATGGGGTGGTGATGATGATTTAACAAATGTTAAATGTAGCTTAGAGAATATTAATTCTGCTTATAAAGATACGTTATTTATTATAACTGAATGTATAGAGAAAGCAGCATATTATGCGAATTACAAATGCCTCGATATTTTGATTGAAATATTATTAGAACAAAACATTAACTATACGTTTCAATCATGGGAAAACGAGGAACATCACAAAATTTTCAACTGGATATTAGAAAACATTCATAAAGGTGAAACAAATACAAATTCCTGTTTAGGATGGACCTGTGGACCAGTTCAGTAATATGGCCTCAAGTAATTTAAATGATTATAGAAGTACTTTAGGTTTACTATATAAGATAATGAAATTTTAGGAAACATTTTTATGAATATTTACTGAACTAAAATAAAATACAATTTTTTGTTATGTGTGTTTTATTTCATCCAAGAGCAAACATCCTTTGATACAAACTATTAATATATATATTAGTGATTTTATGATGTTCTAATCTTTTTTAATCATTCACATACAACGCAGAAGCAAATCAAAACGAGAAACTAATATTGTCACAGTCGTGATTTTGTCGAATATTTACCGTTATATCGATTATTCATCAATCCGGACTTGAAATGTAGTACAAGTTCAGAAACTAATAAATTCTTGAAACTTTTAGATTGAACTTTTATTGTCCTATTTCAAAAACTCCAAATCTATGTTCAAATTTTTAAAATGGTAATCACATTTAGAATAGTTATGAAAACTGATATTAATTTCGTTGTTATCAAGTATTGTTTCAAATTAAGATTTGTTTTACATATGAGGCAATGATATAGAACCTTTTATAATTTGTTAGAATTAAGTTCTTTGTAAATAATAGTTGTTCATAATTTCTTAGATATGTAATATCCATTAAAATTATCCGATCACATTAAAGTTGTTATTTGTATTCAAATAGAGTGAAAAGCATATATCGCAGTTTTTAAACTTTTAGCACAGATTCAGGAAAATTTCTTATAAAATTTTTGGTCTTAATTCATAAAAGCCTCCCAGTACAGGCTTTCCTTTCATGTCTTCGAACAAGTAGTGGTTGGGTTAGTAATGTGAACTTTCACAATCTTAAATAGTTCACTAGACCAATTGTGTGTTATCCTTTAGCAAAATACTTTTAAATTTACTGATTCGCACTACGTCACCAACACAATATCGATTCCGATCAAATATTTTTATGTGAGTGTAAGCCTGCAGCTTTATATGATTATCAACATCTTTGGGCTTCACTCCTGTAGTTCTATGGTTACGATTGCTATAATCCATCGTTATTGTATCAATTGTATCAATCCATTTGTATTTACATTGCAGGCTGAATGACTTATATAGAGCACCTTTAATGGTTCTCATAACACGTTCAGCAATTGCAGCCTTCTTTGTGCTATAGGTGGGGTAATGGTTGACTTGATAACGCTGCATTAGTTTAGTAAAATGCTCATTGTAGAATTCTTTTCCTGCATCTGTCTGCAAATTTTTAGGTTTCCGGCCTTGTTTGAAGATTGTTTGCATGGCTTTGCTAACTTCCAGACCTGTTTTCGTTTTAATCTTTTAGTCCACAAGTATTTCGAAAACCAGTCGATAACCACTAATATATACTTATAACCCTTATTTTGTTTGGCATATGTGTTAAATTCAGCTAAATCTGCTTGCCAAAGATCATCAAACCCTCTAATTATTGTTCGCCTTCGTTTAAAATTTTTTCGTGCAGGTTTGTGCAATTCGTTAACGAGTTGTAATTTGGACATGGTGCTAATTTATCAACAATTTCTGTTAATGTAGTTTTCCCTCCAGCGCTAGATGAGCGTTAGCGTTTCCTTTGAAAGTTTTCTGAGCTGCTTGTAAACAGAAATCGAGGTATCCTTTACTTATAGCATCACCATCTTCTTCAGGGTCAGCCAACTGTGTCAAATGATTTCCATCCAAATCGAACCTTGTTGATAAATAGTATTGCTTAGTGATGACATCTTGAGGATCTATGGGATCGGCCACATTGCTGAGTCTCTTATTCTCAATATCAAATTGATTAGCATGAATCAGTTTAAAGTGAGGGGTTAGTTTCTTGAATTGATACTGGACATATGAACGTCCAAATTTGTCAAGGGGCATTTTAGTTGTGACATGTCGTCATCAATGCATTCTCATTTATATTGTTTAAAAAGTGGTTGTTCGGTTTTTCAATGTATCCATCTTCATATAGTTCTTCTGCAATTGATATTATGTCATTTACAACACCTGTGTTTCCCGCTAATTTTTCTGCCCACAATACCTCCAGATCACGAATTAGTTCATGTATATCATTCCAATATTTATATTCAATGGGCCTGTTTGTTAATTCCTTAAAAAACATAGCTCCACCTCTTCCCTTGGTTGTGGTGGGTGATGACGATGATGATGATGACAGCAAGGGTTTGATTATTTGTGTATACTTTCTGCTGCGGCTTCCTCGAATCTGTGGACTTACGTCATAATCTCGCCTTACTACATTCGTAGCCTCTAAAATAGTTCTATATTTTTTTCTATCTGTTGAATTTACTAGACTTAAATCGGGTTCATTCATAATAAGCAGATCATATAATCCTGGAGTCCCTTTATACGTGACACCTTTAATAATTATATCGTCTCCTTTAATTGTGATGGGCGTATTACCAATTGTCCATTTGTCATTTTTGGTTTCATAGTGGACTCCATACCTATGATCAATATCACCTTCAGCATTCTTCAATATACGTTCAACATATATACGCGGCAATTCATTGTACTGCTCGAGAAATTCTTCCGAGATGAGTTCATTATGGGAATCATCTGCGATACTAGACAGTTCTTCTTCTTCCTCCCCAGTATTAATCTCTCCCACGACGGCAGTATCAAAGAAAAATGGAAGATTTGGGGAAGGATTTCTTTGAAAAAACGGAAGCTGAGCTAGGGGATTAGTAGCACCCTTACTTGAACCACCTAATGGAGTGAGGCCTGGGGTCCGTTGAACTTGAGCTAGCGGACTAGTGAGGATAGTAGCATGATTTCTTGTAAATATGAATACGGGTGGTTTTTTGGGTTTAACATCAATGACCTACTCCTTTTTAGGTGTTTTTTATCGATTTTATTTACTATTTCAGTTAGAGGTTCTATTAAAGGCTTATAAGTACTTTCGAATGTTCTTTCATTATCAATGCAAGCAGTCTTAATACTGTTATACTTCTGTTGTATTATTTTACGAGCCTGAATAATTTTTTTCTTTAATATCCTCTCCTTGTTGTCCATTGCGACAAACAGGTACCGGTTCACCTTGAACAGGTAGCTGTTTACACTAAACAGATACCTGTTAATACCTAAATAGATCAGATACTGCTCTACTGAAAGCAGTTTAAGGTATTATATATTCATCAAATCTTTTCCTATAGCGACCATTATTAACTTCAGCATCCTTGTTTATGACCATGAAACCAAACGGATCTACCCAGCACTTCGAACACATGTCCCGAAACAATTTCATGCTTATGGTGGGACTTATATGATCCTCATACGCATGTTTTAAGTTTAATTCATCTTGCTCAAATAATATAATTAGATTCGCATTATCACGAATTAATGGCTTTGGAATTTTACTGTAAGTTTGACCCAAATAGAAACAGTCAATATCGTTATGCCTGCCCATAGAAGAATATGCCCTATGTTGTTTTGCTTTTCACAAGTGATATCATCTAAGATAAAAATAGAGTTTGATTTTGCACAATTAGGCTCAATCACATCTTGATTGTCGCTGAAGGTAAAGTAACCTATGTCCTTCATTGGAAGTAAGATTTCCTGTAAAAGTTTGTACTTGTTTTGATTCAATGACTTAGAGTATACGTATACATGTTTAAATTTCAAACCATTTTCTTCCGTAAGCAGACTGATCATTGCGTTTGTTTTACTGCAATTGGAGGGGCTACATATAATACCACGTATACTACTAGGAAGTAAATCACCATGTTTTGAAGTAATAGACTTTTCATCAACGTCATGATTTTGAATCGGGAGTTTTTGTTTCTGAGCAACTACTTTCATCTTTGATGGATGAAATAAAACTAAACGAATAATTACAATATCTTTATTTATATATTAGACTATATTACAATAATAATTATAATTTTTTCACTTCTCCGGTGAGTGGACTGTACTGTACAATAGCATCATGGAGAATAAGACCATACACAACGATTCCATTATCGAAAGGTGTTAGAGATTCCATTTCCAATTTGATGTCTACTGTTGAGTTTTTTAAGGATTCATATTGTTAGAGCAGTCGATTACAAATACTGGACATGATTTGAATTCGGAATAGTTGAATAATGCATCTTTATTGTCGTCACCATAGTAATCACACCGGAACTTTCAAAAATTGTGATAGGCGGTATGTACTGGTTAACACTGAAGTTCAAATGCATTGCTTCATATGGATAATAGTCAGAATTCAGATGTACTTAAGGTTTCTGATGTTAATGTGATCAAAATTTCCGCCCTTGCCGACTTTGTGTACCTTTTACCTTCTTGGAATGCAACAATTATCCAACGTGGTTTTTCCAACTGCGTTGATGTTTTTATTGGCCATAAGTCTGAGGTTGCTTGTTTTAAAGCAGGTAATTCATACAACTCCCATTGTCGAAATGGAACAGTAATAATAGAATTTTATTGATTCCTTCAAACAAGTTCAGTTTTGCAGCATCACTAAGTGTTAAGTGTGGTACTTTCCATTGAATTTTATTTAAGGATATTGTTGCATCACTTTCACCATAGTAGTAGTTTGTATCGCTTCTAGATCGAATTAAAATCAACTCTTGGCGCATATTCACAATAACTTGACGATAATCCTCCATTATTCCAAATATGTGATTCAATGGTATGCATACTGTAAAAGATTTTTTACCATTTTGCTCGTCAAATTGTACTTGTAATGGTTCTTCATTCTTTGGTGACCATCCCAAATGGCTTACTGCTTTGCTCTTGCTTGCCGTATAAGAAATATATCCCTTAAGCGTAGATGTTATGCCTGGATTTCTGCAAACATCCACTCTTTGACCACCTAACTCATAACGAATTTCTTCAAAAAGAAAGTTGGGAAAATTGTTGGTTAAGTTGCATGCTTTTCCTTCATTTTTGAGCTCAAGTTTACCTTCTACATACAGAAAACTATCGTAAGTAGCCGTAATTAGATCTTGGCTTTAAATTAAGATACGTATTTCTTCGTAAGGTCCATATTTAGAAGATACATAGGGAACATAAGTGTGAATATCTGATTTAATTATAGTATCATCAAAATGTACGTTTTGAAACATGTTTAACGATTCGGCCATTGTCGGTGAGAACTTTTAAACCAATTGATGTTAAAAAGTGTTTTTCTGCAGATGTTAACCGCAATGAGGGTTGATGACTAATTAATGACTTACTGTAGGGATGATGTCTTTTATACGAATTTTGGAAAGATGGAATTGGTCCTTTATTATTAATTCTCAGTCCCACGTTCTTTTAGTTCTAAGCGTACTGTGAATGGTTTACTTTCACCGAAGTCTATTAATTCGCCCTTTTGATTAGCCAAATTAATGGTTATATTACTAATTATGTCGGTGTTTACTTCTAAATATTGAGTATTGCTGGGAGTTTTATCTAGACGATAACCTGGTGGAACTGAAACGTCAATCTCATATAATACTTTTGCAGGTTTCCCGTTTCGATAAGATCCTTTATAATGTTGCACTCTACGTGTAGATTAGTGTGTTTAGAATTTGGATGTCTAACGCAGACGTATGAAAATACTTGGTTCAAATATGTTATAGTCAAACCCTATCATGCGACCAACGCTGTTCTCTTTAGTAAAATCAGTCTCAAATTAACTGTTTATCTCACATTTAAGTGTATTGTTGTTTGCTCTAATGCTAAACTTTTCTGTGGGTATCTTAGATTTTAGATAATCAGCAATTTCATCCAACTCATATGCACCGTGTGGAATATTAATCACTTGCAAATGAGATGGTCCGTTCTAAAATAAAATCTATCGTTGCCTGTATAAATGTTTCTAATGCTGTTGCAACCGTAAAATCCACCAATCCAATAACGTATTTCTTCCTCAAATCTAGCTCTATCGGTGGATAAAGTTGTAGCTAACTGTGTTACCAACACCTTCTAAACTGAATGTTATTGACATAACTGAGAAAATTTGATGTTGTACTGATTATTTAATAAAAATTCTAGACATAGGTGTCCGCAAATAATTGTATTAAATTCTTGATCTTGGTTGTAATTATAATAAATTTTACACCCCGAAAGTAGTTAATCACTTCGATTGGTGGTCGAAGATTACCGAAACTATCGTAATACCATAACCTTTTACCGCGCTTTTTGTAGCAAACCCAATGCGTACCTGGTCCGCTTTGACTATCTAAGTTAATAATTCCAGATTCATTTTTCCGTGGTAATTTAGGCATGTTATCTCTCATAAAAATATCCCTAAAGTAGGGTACATTTTTGGTGTATTTCTTTAAATCAATATCTGTTAACGGTCTTTCGGGTAATCTATTCAGTTTTTTGGAAACGGTTTTAAGTATAATGCACCACCACCAGATTTGTATGGTTTTAGATAAAGTTCACCACCTTTCGTATTCGCGGAGTCTATAGCGATCGATTCCATCATACGATTATGGCGTGATGTCTCTTCTTGCAATTTTCTAGCATTTTTAGCTTGATTAACTGCTTTAGCAATTCCTGATGCACCGCCACCTAATGCACCGGTTGCTGATAATCCAGCGCATAACGGAATAAGAAATGGTAAACACCCTCCTTGTTTAGGTATGGAATTACCTAGGAACTTTAATATTTTTCTTTCCTCCTAAACTTTTCACCACACGTTTTGCCGTTGAAAGGGCTGATTTTATTGTGTCTGTGAAATTTCCGTTAGGTATAATTTTTTTAGCTAGTGTTTTTCGTAAATGCAATAAATTTCCACTATTGCATTTATTCTTCTTCTTCAGATTAGATCGACGTTTACACCCCCTTCCCAATTTACTCTTTGCTTTCATGATGGTACTGACTGCTAAAGCTGCAGTTCGTTCACCTAACGTTGAGTCGAATGATTTAAAGCGCTCCCAAGGTTTTTTTTGCAAAATCTTATCTGCTTTATGTCTACTTTCTAAATCTCGTTAATATCTGTAACTGATATCATGAAGTTTGAACTGAGCATCTAATTGATTAATACCGGGGTTTTCATGTGCGAGTCGTTTCTCTAATTTAGTACCAGGACCAAAATACTGGTAACCGGGTAAATGCAATTCAAACGGAGTTTATTGATTAGGGTATTCACTAAACCACCCGCACCCTTTTGCTTCCTACATAACATTGTTTAACTAGATGGATAAGGCAGGGTATTTATACCTAAATTGAGAAAAACAAACCATAGCTATTAATATTTCCTTATTTAGTAAATACTATACATTAGATAAGCAGGACGATAATTCAATATTTCCACTAAGCATACAGTGTTATGTGAATTAATGTTATACTTAGCATTTATAACATCTTCAATGTCTTTGTAAATGACTACCATGGAATTCTTTCTCGCGAAAACGACGGTAGTCAACAACTTGTTGTATGAACTTTTCATAAAAGCATGTCAGATTGTAAGATTCAAGAAATTCCAATCTATAGCTTATTATATCCTTTAAGTTGAATAGTTCTTCAACATTATGGGCATTGAATGTGCAAGAACAGCAGTTGTAGTTTTCTATCATAACAGTTTTCAAAGATTCTGTCATATCCTTTAATCAATTGCCAATTGTAATAGATACCAAGATTGCTGGATAGAGATTCATAATGTTGATCATATATTATTTCTTCTTCTTCGTTTACATTAGACCAATCAATTTTGTTTTCAATTTCTTCAGATCGGCAAAATTGTAATTCTACATATGAATGCCATCTTAGAAGTTCATTCCATTCCTTCATATCCAACACTACATTATTATTACTTTGATCACAATTACACACCCATACGCACCACTGGTGCAAGGTTGAGTGTGTACTGTATCCAATTTCCAGATGTTTTGCATGATGAGTATCGTTCGATAGTTTATAATAAGTACAATCGATTAAGTATTCCTTAGCTGCTTGTTTATACACTTCATCCTTATATTGAAATGATGATGATGTCCAATCAGTCTTAAGAGAAGAATAACCTTCATCGTGTTTCTCTTCATTTTTACTACTACTACTACCATCACTATTTTGACAGCACCAACAACAAAATGTTAAATTGTTATTCAGATCGTTACTGCAATGATGTGAGGTATCCATATATAACGGTGAACTTCTGAGTTTGGATCGTTCCAGAAATGATTTTATTGCTGCTTGTATGACTTTACTTGCTCACAATTTCACTATGACTATACACTGTTTAAGAAAATAATTCTAGTTAAAGTATACCCATTTTACATATGGTAGGGGTGCTACTATTAAAAAGAAAATGTTATGTTTGTTGTTTTGCCAGCTGCACCCAAACTACTTATGAACACATCCTTCGTGTTTAGGAGTGTTTTAAATTCTTCAATCCGTATTTCTTCTTTTTTGAAATACACATAAAAGCGTTCCGGTAATACACATTTAAAATCACCCGTTTCTATCACCGTACTTACTATTAATTATATCTATATTCGCCACTTTATACTCTCTCGATATATCGAGCTCGCACGCATTTTTAAAGGGTTTGCAATGGGTGCTTTGGTTTAACCCTGTTAATTCCATGTTTAACAATTACGAGTTGCAGACTGACTGATACCAACATACAGCTCGCTGAAATTTATATAAGAAATATGCGTCCTTGACTACATATTACAACATGCTTAAATACCTACTTTTGAAATGTAATATGATGGTGATCAGCTCCAAAAATTTATATTTCCCGCCAAAAAGTTTGACCCTGAAAATTCTATTCTTGGATTTCCTATTTTTAGCTTTTCACCTTGACCTTTTTATATTTCTAAGAAATGTAATATGACACCACCGTAGGTCAATAACCTCTGGCCTTGAAAACTATTTTTAGATTTATGATTACCTTGCAACGTCTATTTTTAGCTTTGACCTGGACCAGCTCCAAAATTTTAAATTTACCGCCTAAAGTTTGACTTTGAAAGAGCTCAAAAAGCTTCCGTTTTTCACCACCAGAGGGCGAGTGACCTTGAACTGGTCCAGAACCGGCCCTATATTACAACTGATTGAACTTGATAGGAACTCGCTCTGTAATTAAATTTGAAAACTAGTTAATTTGTTTTGATACAAGTAGCAAAGTTTGCTTTGCTACTGATAACCGCTCACATTTAAACCGTAATCATTAAAATTTAAATTCATTAATAGAGTTCATCATTCATTTTCATCCAACATTGGCGAAGGAATTCCGTTTGTCAAGGGGACCTGTGACATTTTTCTACCGTATCCGCCGTGCTTCCGAATTAATTGAGCTTTAGGTACATCTTCTACCGCAAGATAATACCATGAACTTTATCCTCCTCTGGGAAACACGACGCATCCCGTTTGGAAAACCATATACGTTCACAACTGGACCCAAAGACCGCCTAAATAGTAGCTTATCTATGGGTGGCGCTCGAATCCGTTTTCTAGCCCTTGGAGCGAGAAACCGCTGTCCGCAACCGTCCAGGAGTGTCACATGTTAATAAAATACCGTAACTTATAAGTATAAATAATAAAATATTTCCAACCAAGGTTTAATGTGTTGAACTTCGTTGACGGGTTTCGGTGTTGACAAGTGAAGGTTGCCCCACTTGCCAACACCGAAACCCGTTCCAACCAAGACGCAGACGCCGACACCGAGACAGACGTAGACGCAGACGCAGACGCAGACGCAGACGCAGACGCAGACGCAGAAGCAGACGCAGACGCAGACGCAGGCGCAGGCGCAGACGCAGACGCAGACGCAGACGCAGACGCAGACGCAGAGGCAGAGGCAACGCAGACGCAGACGCAGACGCAGACGCAGACGCAGACGCAGAAGCAGACGCAGACGCAGACGCAGGCCCAAACGCAAACGCAAAAGCAGACGCAGACTCAGACGCAAACACAGACGCAGGCACAGCAACGCAGACGGGAGCGACGCAGCGACGGACGCAGCGCGACAACGAGGACACAACACGACACACGACACAGATACAGCACACACACATGCACACACGACGACACCACAGCACACACACACACACACACACACACACAACACACACACACACACACACACACACACAACACACACACACACACAGACACACACACACAACACACACACACACACACACACACACACACACACACACACACACACACACACACACACGACACACACACACACACACACGACACACACACACACACACACACACACACACACACCACACACACACACACCACACACACACACACACACACACACACACACACACACACACACACACACACACACACACACACACACACACACACACAGCACACACACACAAGACACAAAAACAACATAACACACAACACACACACACACACACAACACACACACACACACACACACACACACACACACACACACTCACACACACACACACACACACACACAGACACACACACACACACACACACACACACACACACACACACACACCACACACACACACACACACACACACACACACACACACACACACACACACACACACACACACACACACACACACACACACACACACACACACACACACACACACACAGACGCACACAGCACACACACACACAAGACACATATAAACACACGAACATAAACACACACACACACACACACACACACACACACACACACACACACACACACACACACACACACACACACACACACACACACACACACACACACATACACAAACACAAACACAAACACAAACACACAAACACACACGCACACCCACATCACCACACACACTACACACTCACACACTCACACACTCACACACTGACACACGCACGCACGGACGCAGGCACGCACACACACACACACACACACACTCTCCCTCAGAAGGACCCTTGAATTTGTTTGAGATATACAACCCGCAAGAGGGATGGTAGGGTATGGAGAAATTGAATAAAAAATAAGTGTACTCAGAAAGTTGTACTGTTGCTCTTATTTTATTTTATTATTTAAGTCAGTTTGATCAATTATTGCCTATAAGTGGATTTAAAGGTAAAGGTTGGATAATTAAAATGAAATATAATGACATCACATGAACACCTTTTTAACGTTGCTTCATGTCAATCGCTCGTCCCTGTGTACGAAAGCCTCTTAATTTAGGAGGTATTGAACGTACCTAATGAGACTGGAACCAAACCCTATCAATGATGTATACCATTGAAATACTGTTAATATCAATATTAAATCTTTTTCAATCTTGGGTTTACGAACAACTAGGCTAGTCTTGTTAAGGTGAAGGTTATTTTCTTCACTGTATTATTAAATATGTCAATTGAAGATGTAGTAGGTAGTGTTTCTTTCAAAAACAAAGTCGTAGTCTTTTTAATGAGTTAGTAGGTATATCTTAATTGGGAGGATATAGTTAAATGGTCTGTAAATTCTACCAACTTATTGACACTACTAAGAATCTGAAATTAACCTCTCCGGTTCAATTTTGTAAAGTTGCCTTAATAGGTATGCTAAGAAAAGTAAGTTTGCATCATCAATAAAGGAACTGTACATTGTGCTTTATCAGTTTAACAAATTTTTCAAGATCCGTTGATAACGATTATTAAATTTCTATTAAGTTAAATACGTAAATCAAAATCATGACATAATGGAACGTTTTCTCCCTAGCGACTTTTCATTATGAAGTATATTTACTCATGTTAATATTGTCCTTAAGTATAATACAAGATTTTACCATTGAATATTGAGCCCCTACTGTAGAACATTAAAACGTTTTAGCTTTCTCGCTAAAGTACACGAGGATCACATTTTCCGTAAAGTTTTCTACGTTTTTTCCAAACGCCTCTTTTTAAAACTTCGATATGCTGTTTCGTACAAATTCTTTGATTTTCCAGGTAGCAAATTCTTGCGGTTCTTGTGGATCTTCAAGTTCATTCATTTTGTAACAAAACTTGCAAAAACCAATTTGTTGAAATAAATTTTGATGGTTGTCAAGGAATTTACCAAAGGTTACTAATAATTTTTAATATAGAAAATGTCAATTAATTTGGCTTTGCAAAACACCTTGTTTTGGTTTTAATCTCACTTGGGTCGTGAAAAAATAGTATATACATCTCGGGAGAGAATGGTATTTTTCCTCGGTGCTTGTAAATTGCACCACTGGAAAAATATCGCATTTCTCTCCTTTAATGCATAAGATACTATTAATAATAGAACGTTAAGTTTCTAAAATTTTTGTACAAAATGTATGAAAGCCATCTTAAAATATAATTTTTTTAGCTGCTATAAATAATACAAACTTTGAAGACAATTCCAATTGCTACTAACTATAAAAATAACCGTGCTCCGATAAGTTGTTGCTCTTTCCATGTACTTATTGCATAAACTATCAAAAATGTTAATTGCTTCAAGTTGAACTAAAAAATGTTCAAAAATGCAATTGGCTTACATTAAATTATACGACTTTATGTGTCTAAGATGACATTAATTTCCAAAATTCTGAGAAATAAGTAAGAATTGGAATAATATTGGCATATTACACACTGAGGTTGAAAGCTTTTCATTACTTCCGAGAGCTTTATATAAATCGCGAAACTTTAATGAGACTTTCCCAAAGTTAAGTGTAGGTACTATTTTATTCGCAACGACTTGGCTTCAATTAGTAGCTAGGAAATTATATTTCAACCATAAATGATTACAGTTGTAATATGAATGGAGAAAGTAAACTAAATAATATTTTCTCAAATTGACGTTTATGTTTTTATCTATTAATTCTTTTAGGTTAACCTAGTTGGAATTTGGTACCTTTTATCTGATAGATGGAGGTATAACTTTTCATGGTTGTGAAAGATTTTCTTAGGTACGCAATTCACGTAATCACGTGCTTAAATGTATGTTCTTTAACCTTGCTTCGTGGAATTACATAATTAATAACTGTAACGTTTCAAACTGTTACACGATCAAACCGCACAAGGTGTCTTGCAGGCCTATCGAGGTAAGCGAATTGCGAATCCAACTGCAGTGCAAATGGGTTGGGTCGATATAAGACGTCTAGGCGTCACCACAATCTTAAATTTTTGTGAAATAAATAATCCTAGCCGAGGTGTTAAGTTAATCCCACCTGACTGTGGAAGATATAATTGTATCCTACTCAATAAAACCATACACAACTCAAGTTCAAACACACTTTCACGTTAGCAGAGTACGTTAAATTTCGTCTGAGAAAACTTAGTGCACGTTGATTCAATTTTGAAAACCTTTTGAGTTTAATTACCCTTAACAATAAATTTGTCCAAAGCTTAATAAAACCTTGAAGCATACGAGTCGTAGTAAACTTATTGATCGCACACTATATATTCATAAAATCACAGTAATAACAGGTTTATAATTTTCGTATATACATAGAATAATGTTTATAACTCTAATGTAAATTCTGAAATAAACAAATATCAGCGAATTTAGAAAAATAATGCTTCAGTTTATTAATATATTATTAACTACAAAAGCATTAGTTTGTGTTTAAACATTTTAAAGACGTAACGATCAGTGCGTCGTTCATGAATCATATATTTCCTATCAAATATTTGAAATACTATCTCTTTAAAATTGTATTTAAACCTTTACCAACATGAATGAATTGCAATAATTCAAATCCGAAATTTCTTCTTAATAAATATTTTATTATCAGTATTATGTATTTAATGACTGTTAATGAATGCAAAGTAAGTGAATTATGTAATCGATCTGTCTCAGAATAAACAATTCTCAGATCAGTCATTAAGCCAAAATTCAAAAGATTGGTAACTTTAAACGGTGTAATCCTTTATATAATTTTACACAATGAAACAGTTTACTTTTATAATATTGGTTTCTTTTAGAAATTTACTCTTATAATATTGGTTCTCTTTTAGAAGTTTAGACTAAAGAATCACAAATTATAAAAAAAAGAAAAATAAGTTAATTAGTGGATCTGTTTTGCCAATGTTTCCAAAATTATTCACAGGTATTGCTTATAGATCAAAAATCCCTAAGTATTATAATCTAAATACATAATAACGTTAATGTGTATTGATTATCTTTATTGCCTGAAATGAAGCTTAGAATATAAACAATGATACCTCTAATGATAATCAAAGTGCTACCATTCAAAATTCTAAAATTATTCCTACATAAATAGGCTCCGCAAACCTTTTTCCGGTGTAATGTGGTGTCTAATGGGGTTGGTTTATTCTTATTAATCTTTAATCTGTATCCACATGGGTTACTGACACACGATCCTAATATCTGCGTACTTTGACCGTCATACCACTCGCTAACTTAAATGTGCGATGCGTAAAACAAAATGGGGAAATCTGATTTACGATATGCCCTTCCCAAAAAACAAATGTCAGTCACAGAATATATTTACTCGCACTTGAACCTCAAAATTCGATTTAGTGTTTACTGTTTAACTTAATTCATAGGTTTGCACACTTTATTTTGTTACTTAAAGGATTACTTTAGGTTTCTTTTCAGATCGAGCGCCAGTACACAACACTTCGAACTCGATGTTTGTAGTTCAATTTCAAAATCTGATCAAATATTTAATAATTTTTGTAAAACTCACTAGTAATTCCAACTCCCAATAAAACCGTTCATTTGTAAATGTTTAAATACTTCATCCCCAAAATGGGTGTTGCAGTAAACTAATATGGGACACTAATTATTTACAAATAAAAACCAGCACAGATCGTTTTTATGATCCCACAAAATACTCGCGGGCGATCACCTCTTAAGTATAGCTGCTTGCCGAGCTCTTCGTCGTGTACCCAAGCAGTCTCTCCCTTATATACCTGCGGTCAGCCATTTTGCCGAACATAATCATATTTTTCGCGCTAAAATCATAATAAACCTATTCGAACGGAGCTTTCCACTGCACGTCTTTGACGAGTGAAAGTCTGAAAAGGAACTAACGCAAACGGAAACAAGAAAAACGCAGTCATCTTGAATTTCTTCACAAAAATATCCTCCTAACTCTTTGGCAAGACTCTCATTCACGTTCAAATCCACTCCATATACTGTCCATACCTATATTCAATTATTTATGAACATATGCGCGATTTTTCCTTCGCCACAATTTAGCAAATTCTAACACCATTTGTCTTTGAGCATATATTCAATTTTTATATTACGCAATGTTACGAAATTTATACAATGAAAAATATACATAAATATTCTTTTCTCCATTTTAATACAATATCAACATAATACAAATTTACCCATTCACATGTTTAAAATGATTTTACCACCGCATTCCACAACACACAGTGGCAATTTCCGGTAGCATTTAACTATTATGGACTCAGTAGAGGTTTTACCTCTATCTCTCAATCAAATTTAATTCTGTTAACTGAAAAATCTTCACACTTAAATACTCTTTTACATGATACACAACGCTTTACTAAAATTCCAGTAACGTAGCATTTATACTAATTTACATTCTGTATACACAACAAAAATTTATCGTGCAAACTCACGTTCATTTACCATCCAAAATACGTTCTACACACAACACGAGACTGCACATACCCGGTGCGTCAAAATAATCTCACAAAATGCAATTCCACAATATTTTATATAGATATTTATTTCTCGACTCCAATACAACATGCACCATTATTAAGAGAAAATGTATAAGTAAAATAATAAGAACTAGTTATAGTAACAATTCATTAAGATAAACCACCAACCTTGTACTTTGCACATTACTATATATTTCATGTTTCCTAATATCCCAATTAAAGTACTGACCAAGTACTTTTACATATAGTCATCAATTATTATTAATTTCACAGTTCCTAGTACCATTCGACAAATCAATACAGATATTGAGCGAAGGTTTTTGCTTTTTATTAAAAATGAATTAATCCTTAACAAATAAACCTCACCTCTGCCAATAGTAAACAAACCAGTGTAATCTTCAAATCAGTGCAAGTACGTAAGAAAAAAAAGTTCATCAGTTTTTTTACTGCTGTGCTATACAAAAAGTCGATTCAACAATGGGCGTTAATCAATCTAAGGAGTAAGTAATAATTGCACAAGCTGGAAAGAGTGGCAGCCAAATAAGTACAATTACCACAATCGAAATTTTGGGCCTGACATCCTTTGGAATTTTGGCATTAATAATTGTGGTGTCTATTATAGTCTAAAACAAACACTGAAAAATAAAATTCGTGGATATTTATCTTAAAATGAAATACAATACGATAAAATTAAAAAAATAATAATAATAAATAGTGTAATTAGCGTAATTTAATAATAAAAAATAAATTAATAAGTGATGTAACGTGTCATGTAATTAAAGGTGTAGTTCGGCTAGATTGTTTAAAAATTTGAAAAAGAACGGCGGCATCAACGGGTTTCAAGAAGTTATGAGAAATGGATGTTTCACTATGGAGCAGAGAAATACATTGCCCCATGCATCATAAAGCTTCAGCGTCACTGCTACAATCAAAGAGCGAAAACCAGCATGTAAAGTAAGCGTAATATTAAGAATTATATTGTTGTTGGTCTTAAGAGCGCGAAAAAAAAAGGTTTATATAAATATTAAGTTTTGCATTATAAATGAGTAAATTAAGTGCTCTTTAAAGTTATTATAGAAATATTACCATAGGAAACCAGGCCTTACGTTCAGATTTAGAAAAAAACATAGAGAATAGATTAGATGTAGAATTCAGAACTGCCAAATACGTATTCTCGCAACTAGTAGCCGATTCAGAAACATTCAAAAAAGGATAGTGTAATGCAGATAATATAGGTCAACTAGTTAGAAAAATTTTAGAAGGCAGGTTGACAGGTATTGATAACAATCCCGAAGGTGAACAAAAAGTTAATTTAAACAAAATGTCCGAAAATTTTGATTTGAAAACTGCATCGTCCTTGTTGCCCATAATGGACGGTCGTGAGAATTGTACGAAGCAATTAATCGATTACCAAGAATTGTATGACGCGTTATTAACAGCAGATGGGAAAAATTGCTTACTAATTAAGACAAAAACATTTGTTAAACAAGAAATCAGCAGCCTCCTTGTCAATTTAATTGCATAGAATTCAGCAAAATAACCAATCGATTGGCAAAAATATTGAAGGTCTTATGATAATAAAATTTAAATTTAACTATTACGCAAGCAGACGGTAACAACAATTCTGCTGAAATGTTATCGAATACTAATGAGACAATTGCAATTAATGCATTTGCAAGCTGTTTGCGGGTTGAGAATTTAAAAACAATAATTAATGCTAGAAGTTATTCAACACCTTGCGATGCAAAGATGTTGAGAGGAATCTAATAACCTTCGTCCTCTTCCAATGTATTCATTGTTCGCCGTGGTCGTGGCAGTAATAGCCATTGTATTTTACTCTTAGAGCAAACTCATATAATCGTAATCAGTACCAAAATTTCAGTAGAGAAAAAAAATAACCGTAGAGATTTTCGTACGAATCAAAATTACCAAAGTAACCAAAACTTCTCCAACACATGTAATAAGCGGAGAAATGGAAGTTATAGAGGACAATAAGCGGAGTAATTCTTATCGGGGACGTGGTGGTACCCAACAATACCGATTTTTTATGCAAAACTCTAACAACAATCCAATGAATAATGTTGAATCTGCTGAAAATATTAGTAATGGTTCAGAAACAGCAGATTTGAATAACACACTTTTTCGAGACTTTCTCTAATCACGTAAACCATTATATATAATTCAGCGAAAAAAGCGATGAATGTCATAAATTTATTTACCTAGTTCCAACTAATTGTTCATGTTACTATTTCGTATGATGTCATGTATCCATGATTATATCAAGAGTAGAACAGGTGAACCTCCCCTTTCACCTTTGAACTTGGGAATTTCCAAGACTTCTCATGTGTGGGTCGTAGTTTCGACCTTGAGAAAGTTGAGAGACTGGTTTACCTTAAGAAACTGGTTGACCTTGAGACAGTGGTTGACATCGGAGTTGGCCTTGCACTGGGAATTTGAATTTGTATTCTAATAAATCTCCTAGTCTTGTAAGGCTGTTATATGAACCTGTTGTATTCTAATAATAGGGAGAGAAGACATGTAAAGATGATGACAAGTGTTTTTCATAATAAAAGATGTTATTTAATCTATTATCATTAATATTTATTATTAGGGCCAGTTTTGATTTTTATTATATATTTCAAAGATATAAAAACCTGGACATAGACCTTAAACATATCGATTACGTTCTATGCAATCTTTAAGTCTGAATCTTAAGCGTTAGCTTAAATTTTTCAACATCTGAATAATGACATCGAGATTGTAAATAAAGTCACCTACACCATAAAATGGGCGATTCAGGAATTGTAATGGATGATATTTTGAGATAACTTTGTATTGTAGATTTTTTATAGAAGCGGTCGACCTGGGCGTTTTTAAGTTAACATGCATGTCTATTAATACAATGCATGGTAAATAATCAAACGTAAATGAAAATAGCTGAACTGCATTATAGATATCTTATAGAAGCAGATGAGTTAAGTTAACAAAGTGTTTATGTTTATCTAACATGAAGTTTAAATATCATTCCGTTTTTGTTTTACAGCGTAATTTTGCATAATAAGTTATCCTAAAAAATGATATTAAAATTATTACAGGCAGCGTAAGAAATTTAAATATGAATGAAAATGATTAAATCGTGTCATTAATAGAAGCAGATGGCCTTGGTATTTTTTTTAATTTAACAAAGTGTTTATGTCTGTCTAAGATGCATAATTGTAGTTATGTCAAATAAGTTAGAAAAACTGTGAAGCTCCATCTAAAAACAAACAAGAAATCAGATAAGTGTTATTTAATGGAATATTTTAAAAAGATTCATGCTTTGTAATGGACACATTTTTTGAACCGACCGTGTATTATTATTTATTAATTTATAGAACCAGTCGACCTTGGTATTTTTTTAAGTTAACATGTCTATTAATATAACACATGGTAAGCTTAAAATTAATTAAATATGAATGAACGAAAGAAGCTAAACTGTATTATCGATATCTTATAGAAGTGGTGATGTGTGGAGTTTTAAGTTAACATGTATTTTATGTTTATTAAATAATTTCTATCTGACATGAAATTTAAACGTCATTCTAACATAGATAACTGTTACTTGTTTTACAGCATGATTTTATTTTCGTAATGAGTTTATTACAAAAGAGACTGCATAATTGTTATTTAAATTATTACATTTCTTTTAATTCCCATCTACACATTGTGAGCTTTTACCTATACGAAAATTTATTTATACATAGTTTAAATTCTTTTACTTCGTAGCCATTAAAATAAAACGAGTAATTCTGTTACATAATTAGTTTGCTTACGGCAATAACATGCTTTAATTGATTTTACCTTGAGAAAAGTCACCTTCAACGGTCTTGAAGTTAGCCATGGACCTGGCCTTGGAGTTGGGCTTGTGAATTTTTAATGACTTAATTCGACCTTGGGGAAAATATCATAAATACGTACATCTGAGTTTAGTTAATTTAATTCTGTTCTGAAAAGCATTACGTTATCATCGTTATGGAATTTTTAACAGCTAACCAGATTTTGGGATTGTTTCGTGATGGAATATTATTAATCGACCAACTGTTGGTAGAGGCATACAATACAATTAATTATAAGGTAATGTTTTAAAATAATAATATCGATTCGCTGGAAGAGTACGATGATTTTGTGGAAGTTGTGCGGAGGGTTGGTGGAGTGTAAGAATATATCTGTTTTGTTTTAAGTTTGTAATAATTTTTTTAAAGCCCCGCTCAAGTAAATATGGAGGAAGTGTTTACTTATGATGATGATGAAGAAATGCTGGAGACTTCCGCAGTGGAGGAGTTGAATGCGATAACGGTGTCTTTTAATTTTCCATTGTTTCGTTTCATGAATGGGTACATTGCAGGGGTTGCAACAAAGCCAATCGGGTTCAGGTCTACCAACTCAGCATCAACAAGAGGCCGGACCATCCTCTAGCAAAATAAGATTCAATCATATAAATATAATAGGGGAATAAAACTCTAAAATTATAAGAAAATTTAACACATGTAAGTCACTGAGATTTACCTTTAATGACGGGACATGTAAGGATGATCCCTTAACCTGGCTGCAGGTGAAAATATACAATTTCCTAAATGTTATTTATCTAACACATATTTGTTTTACAGAATTCATTCGAGGAATTGTGTACATACGTTGTGGAGGATGCGGCTCCGTCAGACCGGGTCGGTATCACATTAAAGAACCCAAATTTTTCAGACAAACCGAATGGCGTATCATTTGGAAGAGTTCACCAGTTGTCGGTGAGGGTGATAATGTCGGTATTGGAAAAGGTAATGCAGAGAAATGCTAGCTTTTTTCGAGCGGCTTGTTAGTTTTAAACGTGGATAGAGTGACGGTACCTGTTGGCTATGGACGCAAAAACTTGACGGGTTTAAGGTTTGAAAACTTTTGTAAAGCTAAAAGACAGGGTATTATTTTGTACCGATGGCAATGAATGAAGACAATAGTTTAGCTCGGCCACTAGTCTTAGCAATAGCATTTAGAAATAACGATGCAATGCCCAATAGCATGGAAACGGGGTGTCCTTTACTTCAAGACCGAGCTATGCAGCTTTGCCAAAACAGTAGTGTAGACCTTAGTCAAAGTGATAGTTACGAGCACATTCAATCATTTCGAAATCATTTAACTTCATATACCATTGTAGTTTATAATTCGCGAATAGGTGATTCAGTTACTGTTACCAGAAGACAAGCACTATAATGTCATTACCATCCTCACATCAGAATTTACCTGCAGTTATTACTGCGAACAGTGTAGAAACCGTTGTAATGACAAAAATCGGCAAGAGAAATGTATGTATCAGTGTCCTTGTTGCTATCAGGAACCGCCATGCTCCATTCAAAATCCGAAAATTGTTTGCAATGATTGTAAGAGACATTTTTATGGGCAGGAATATTTTAGAAACCACACAGACACTGAACTATGTGAAAAATTAGGTAGATGTTTAAAGTGTGTCAAAACCATTGAAGTAAAGGGTAAACACAGACGCGGATACAGCCTTTTCCCCATGTGCAAGAACCAGACACCTATTGGACATCTTTGTTATATGCCCATTAACAAGACTCGAGGTGACACCGGTGATGGTAAAGCATCTATGTTTATCTTTTACGATTTGGAATGCATGCAAGAGGATGTGTGTGAGGGGCGAATAATAGATTTCTGCGTGACCCCAACCTATGCTTGGCCGCGAATGTTTGCTCTGTTTGTATCCAATGCTCCGACCATCTGGATGAGCGATGTCCGATATGTAGCGAAAGAGTGCACATTTTCAGGGAAGATCCCGTTGAATCGTTTCTGACGTATGTTGCCGAGAAAGCGCGAAAATTTAAAATTACATGTATTGTACATAGCATGAGGGTGTACGATGAATGTTTTGTGCTTAGAGAATTGGAAGAAAAAGTTTTAATTTTATAATAGATTTAAATTATAAAATTAAAATTAAATTGGATGTACTAAAGCATACGCCTATTAGGCATAAAGAGAGAATTGTAATTTGTGTATAAAAATGTTATCTATTTTTTTGTGTAAAAAATAAAAGTGTTGTAAAACTTGTTTATTTGATTTTATTTAAATTATATTGGAGGAATGGGTGTAAGTACTCAACAATGTTCGGATAGAATCGGTTAGCTTCGGGTGTCGAGGAGTGGGGTCGCACTAACCATAGCACGGTTAATACGATTCGTACCTATATGAAAACATCGCATCGCAAAATTTTACCTGTGTATATAGTCTCCAGCCAGTAAGCATTATTATTATAATGTATTCTCCTGTTTATTAACCAACATCAGAGGACATTAGAGATTTTAGGGATCTGTTAGTAAACTACTACAATATAACTGTTCAAGCTGATGATGAAAACGATGAAGTGGATGAGATGAATATCTCACACCCATGATAATGATGATTCACAGAAGACCGATGAGTTAGAGGGAAAGGACGAATCTCAAGACCATGATGATGGTGACGAATTACAGTCGAAAAAAGAAGAAGATAACAATGTAATTAATTTAAATAAATAAATGATGTATTGTTTTAAATATATTGTTAAACACTAAGTTTTCTTTAATTTTTTATTAATAATATTGTTTTCGGAATGGACTTTCGGGTTTGCTTATAATTTGTATATTTAACAAGCCAGTTTCTATCAATCTTATTGGATTTAATACAAAAAACAAAACTGTTGGAAATTAAACGTGGCTTTTGTCTCTCCCATCCCCGCGTTTCTCTTGGCCCTTTCGTTTCTCACGTCTGTCGTGTCCGCTTGGCTGGAAGTTTGAGCTTGTTTGTGGCGCCATCTAGTGGTGTATGAGCTAACAAACGTTTTTCTGTAATAGAGATTGATCATGGCTCCACGTAGCTGTATATTTTCAAAGCTACATACAGTTCCTAGGAACTTGCGCTCGTCGGATCTTCGCCCCTTGTCGCGGACCCTTGACATAAAATTCTCAAAAGGTCTGTGTAAATAAAACATATAAGCAAGCATGACCGCTTATTTAAAGCGTGCTTAAATTGCATGTTAACAAATAACATTCTGATGTATATCAACCAGCTCTTAATTACACATTTATTTTTAAAGTAATGAGTTTAATTATATTTGTTATTGCACTGTATACTGTACATAGATGGTTGAGCATTTTCAATAACGACTAGGACGTTCGGTCTTGTTTTATAAAAATCTAAGGTTTTTTAAAAAGACACAACCTTTTTTTGATAGAAGTCATTTTCAGATACATCTTGAATTTATTTATTTCGCTATTTAAATGGATATAATTAAAACATTCTTGTGCATCTGGTTGATTGATTCATTGTTTTGAAGGTTGTTTCCTCAAGACGAAATTATGTTTCACCAAAATTGAAAATGCAATGGTAAATTATAGGCACCCATTTTTATATCAAAATGATCATTAATAGAAATGTGATAATTTTAATAACAATCATGGTAATAAAAATTTAAAAACTCTAATAAAAATAATATGGGAAAATACACGGTCAACCAAACTTTTAATGTGGTTTTTATAACTGTTAATGAGTGCGTTTCAATAAACAATTTGTTTTACTGATAGAGAACCAGTTATATATCAACTATGCATAAGTAAAAACATAGAAAGTGATTTAGTTTGATTAGACGAGTAACACAAAGCAGTGACCATCACTCGTAAACCAATTCTCCAAAACGTTCTTTAAGTACAGAACTGGTAAGTGTGCTTTTAACCTTTTCACCTTTTATTTATTTTATTTACTTGTACAGATTTTTGATTACAGTTATAAAACACATCTAAGTTATACGTAACAAGTTTCTTTAAAAAAATATTAAGGTGTACAATATACAAACAATTTAACGGTCGGATGGATATTAAACATATCTCAAAGCAATCAATGCAGGTAAAGCAATCAGTTTTACTATTCGTTTAGAAAAGAATATTGTAATAACTGTTATGTAATTAATTCACTCAATAAAAAATGTTTGTTTCATTAGAGAATAACCTGAATGTCAGTAATTTTATTTTATAACCCACTGAGGCTTTTTTAATTATGATACTTACAATAAAAATAAGTGTTCTATAATTAAATTTTACTGTCATTCAAATTCCCCACGCAAGACCAAACCCTGACACAAGTTCATACATGTGTCTTATAAGAACCTCCTTATTAGAATACAACTTCAAATTACCAGTCATAACCTACAAAAACAAATACCATTTCCAACCAGGGGTAACGACAAGGGGCGAAGGCCTACACTTCTCTTATAAGATTAGGTTAGAACCCACATACAACTGCACCAAGGGGCCACTATAGGGGCCAAACTCTACACTTGTCTTGTAAGGTTAGGGTCCCCATACCATTTCCAGCCAGGGGGCGAAGGCCCGAGAACAGGTTGCGAAGCCCTACACGTGTGTTACTAGTTGGCATTAGGGCCCCTTATTTCAAATTTTCCGCCAAGGGGCCACGACAGGGGCGCAGACCCTAACACAAGATCGAAGGCCTACATGGTAGTTCCTACACCTGTCTTACAAGTTAGCATTAGGGCCCCTTATTAGAATACAACCCCAATGTATAAATAAATTTCGTAAGGTTACAATCTGTAGATAGGAATTAGAAGAATATGCAATTGCCTAACCTCCAGGGGTTGTACTGCTCTTAATACAACCAAAAGGATCTTAATTAAGGGTTAAACTCCGACCAAGGGTTGCAAAAGGCCTCCGAAAAGAAGCCAACATCCTCCCCAATCCCAACTCCAAACCCACGCCTGGATCAACCCCAATTCCAAGTCCAAGACCTAGCCCAAGTCCAAGATCAGCTCCAAGACCAACCCCTAAATGTGCCCCTCACGTGAGCAAGTACAAAAAAGGCATAGCTGTCAAAAAAGGGTCTTAATACAACACTGAAATTCTATCAAGGGTTGCAAAAGGTCCCCGAAAAGAAACCATAGGGTAGAAAAAACGCGTCCTACATGGGGCGGCCATAAAATAGGGGTAAAAAACACGTCCTACACGTGGGCGAGTAAAAAACAAAAATAATTAGGGATGAAAAGAGTTGAAAAGGCCTCCGAAAAGAAACCATAGGGGTGGAAAATACGGTCTCACACGTGGGTGCGTGAAAGCAAAACAATTAGGGGTGGAAAAAGGCCTCCGAAAAGAAACCATAGGGGTGGAAAATACGGTCTCACACGTGGGCAACCGTGGGAAATCCCAAGGTCAAATGACGTCACAAAAGTGAAAGGCGAGATGCCCCCTTACTACTCGTTATCTTAACTTTCAAGAATTAATGAATTCGAACTGTTTTTGTTTTGATTCATACATGTTTGTTATTTAATATAAAAGTTTCCAGATACAAAATTATGCTTGAGAAGTTTAGAATGTCAAACTAGGTCATCAGTTTGCTATTCGAAACTTACAATGAACATGACTATTGCAAAAAAATCTAGAATATATAATTTTAAAGTAACAAGCTAGCTACTTTAGCAAGATAAAATCTTGTGTAAGACACATTATGAGATTTTATTTTGCGGAAATGAAGCTTCTCCTAACTTATTATACAAATATCTATTATTTAAGCTATTATTTGCTATCATTCTAGTGGTTATAAAACTCTAAGTGTTTCAGTCCGACAGATGAACGTCCACAAATATAGTAATGTAATATAACTCGATCGTAGTACTGTTTTGATATAAAGTATGTTACACAAGGTTTGCTATTAAAACTTGCTTTGAGAGAGTCTAATGCTTTTGCATTTGTTTATTGGTAGTGTTTTTGTTATAAAGCTCTGTGGAAAGTGTGCAATATTTTGTATAAAAGTTACATGCTAAAACTTTTTGTGCATGACTTTCATAATGCTAGAGTAGTTATATTTTAACTTTTATTTTTCAATCGTTTACCTAGCTGGATATAAAAAACAAATTAGAATATACCTACTTATAAATTGAAAATATTCTTCCCTTTTTAACTTATATACTATTTGGTAACGTAACATGTGTAACATGATAATGTTTGCCATCGCTACATTTCTGACGCCCGTAATCTAATTTATCATGTTTTGGTGCACATTCATCAGCTTATGGTAAATATTGTGTAAATATACATAATAATATCTCCTTAGGTAAAACCATATGTTACGCCACTCTTCATTACTTTATCTGTATTATATAGTGTCTATTTCATTTTTGCTTTATGGGGCGTGTTACAATTCTCTTGTTTGCTTAATAATTTTATAAAAAGTACGCTTTTTCATAAAAATTATACATTATAATCACCGTTATTGAATGAGGCTACATTTTTATGTTGATATCGTAACCGAATGAAATGGAACTAAAATTATTATTAATTTTATTAAATACATAAATAAAAAGTTTACCTCGTGTAGGATTTGAACCTACGACCTGTACTTTGCTAGAGTACCGTGCTAACCAACTGCTCCATCAAGGTTCAAGCCCCAATCGATGTAAATCTTGTCTTTATGTATGTAGAACTGATGTAAATTCTAAATATAGTGAGATTACTATCAAATTACTTATATTAATGGAATACGAGCCTGCAATATCAGTTCTACATACATAAAGACAAGATTTACATCGATTGAACTGACGCAGTTGGTTACTACTACAAAGTCATCGTATTCAAATACTCATAAACTTTTTATTTATGTATTTCATAAAATTAATAATAATTTTTAATTACATATTTACCTTTGAACTTATTCGTTCATAACAAAAACTTATTATAAAATTATTATTGGTTTGTTCGTTGCATAAAGCGGGCGCTTCTCCTACGCGTTTTTATTCATGTGTCATCTATTCCCCAGTAAGCTTGGGTTATCGACGAGGATATGCTATAAAATGTTATAAAATGTTAGTTTTCTAAATTCCTACATTTTTACTTAGTCGCCTTTTTGGTGTGCAGCCATTTTAATGGACAGTTTCCAGCATTCATTTTTTTTTAGCAACCTCTCCACAGGTTTGCTAATACCTTTTTAGACATTATTAACTTACAGATCACAATATTTACTTAAAATACGTTGGGTGCATTAATTTTAATAACATAATTGTAACGCACTCAAGAATCAGGCTAAAATATCTAATTTAAATACTTTAAGTACCTTATCTTCATTTGAAATATTTTGATTGAAAGATATTTTGAGCAAAAGGGTTTATTGAGTTGGGAACACTTAATTACCAAAGTGGATTTATAGTTTACACATGTTATTGATTCGAAATTGAAGAAGTATTATCTCTATTTTATTGTATTGATTTACCGCTTTTTTCAAATTTAATGTGCTTTGTTACAGATGCAAACATGGACATTGTTCCTAATAAATTAACTCAGTTAATTGCAAACACATTTTGATTTTTAATACATTTTTGCACTCGGAGTTATTAAAGTTTGGTTATTATGACAGATACACATTTCTTTAAGTTTTAAACACATTTCGCAATAACAAAACATACAGAGAACTAATGAAGTCGCATACTCCATCCCACGATAGCGCGGGGTATATAAAACATCAAAAATACTTATAGTTAACAGTAGTATGAATATTCAAAACACGCCAGATGTGTACAGCTTAAGATTGAAGTAGTCAGTTCCTACTGAATGTTATATAAATGCTATAAATCCCCATTCTATAACAATACAACATAACCATTGTCATAAAAATTAGTTTCATAACCTTTAATGTAAAGAAAAATAAATAACTAGATCAAATCCATGCATAAAAAAAATAAATAAATATTAAATTAAACAAAACCAATAACTAGGTCTAATTCGGAAATACAAATTAAAAATAATTAAATCATTTGGTCACAAATAAGTAGCACCAAGAATCGCGTAGAAACAATCACCTTCCGAGATGTGAAGTAAAAATGTTATGTAAAATCTTTATTTATGTAAAAGCATTTTTTAATCTTATAGTTTATTCCTAGAACCAATAGATTCGGAGAAAAAAAAATAAAATATAATACCACGATTTTTATTCTTTATTAAACAATAATGCATTGAGAGTGTAAACCGGTAAAGATGTAAAATGCAAGAATAAAATACGATTCATAATGAATGTTGAAAAAGTACCGGTGATTAGTCCTTTGCGAGTACACGGACATTGCAAAATTTCAAGTTTCCATTTTACTTAAATTCGAGAAAAAAAAACTCAATTTTACTCACCACATTTTCTATAACAATACAACATAACTCTTGTCATAAGAATTAGTTTCATAACCTTTAATGAAAAGAAAAATAAATAACTAGATCAAATCCGTACATAAAAAAAAATAAGTATTAAATTAAACAAAACAAATAACATGGTCTAATTGGGAAATATAAATGAAGAATAATTAAATCATTTGGTCACAAATAAGTAGCACCAAAAATCGTGTACGAACAATCTAATTTAAATATAAAGTGATCGAAAATTATGCAAATAAAAGAATATATATATATATATATATATATATATATATATATATATATATATATATATCACACACACACACAATATATATATATATATATATATATATATATATATATATATATATATATATATATATATATATATATATATATATATATATAATACATACATACATACATATAGGGGTATTTCTGAATTCATGCGAAGAAATTCAGGAGGTGATTGAATGAAATTATAATGGGTCATTCTTATAACAAAATTTCCTCAGCCCACCCTCTTCCGAGATATAACCCGTAAAAGGTGGTGAGTAAAATTGAGTTTTATTTCTTTTTCTCAAATTTAAGTAAAGATAGAACTTGAAATTTCGCAATGTCGGTGCACTCGCAAAGGACTAATCACCAGTACTTTTTCAACATTCATTATGAATCGTATTTTATTCTTGCGTTTTACATCTTTACCGTTTTACATTCTCAATACGTAGTGTATTGTTTAATAAAGAATAAAAATCATGGTATTCTATTTTATTTTCTTTTCTCCGAATCTATTGGTTCTAGGAATAAACTATAAGATTAAGAAATGCTTTTGTTACAGGAAAAACCCATCATATATACATATATATATATATATATATATATATATATATATATATATATATTCAATAAAGACATTATTCGGAACAACTTGTGTTTATTAACGTGAAAATATACAATGTTCAACGTTTCGTACTTACTATGTCCCTTTGTCAAGAATGATATTTAGTAATGAAATATGAAACAAGCTAACTAATCAATTATAATAATTTTGATGAACGAGTTCTGCTTCGATTTGCAGATCCAAGGTATGACGTTGAATTTGGAATTGTATTAGATGCCGGAATGTTAACAGAATCTTGAGTATCAGGATTTAGAGGTGATGTAGATGTAATATTGGCCGAGATGTTGGGAAGATTTTGAGTTATTGGTAATTTTGTTGTTTGTGTTAATTTCGTGTCCAGTATCTAAATAATGATGACGAAGGATTTTGTTGTTTGATGGCCAGTTTGTGTTCATTAGCTCTCACATGTAATTTTCTATTTGTTTGTCCAATATAACAATATACGAGATACCTTGCAACGGGTGCACAAGAAGTTATATTGGACAAACAAATAGAAAATTACATGTGATAATGAACAAACTATCAACAACAAAATTTCGTCATCTTTACTAATCATTATTTAGATACTGGGCACGAAATTAACAAACAATATTCGATTACTTGCTCCTTTATATAATTTACACCAGCGGATTACTAGAAGCCATTGAAATTGAGAAGGGCCTAATGCCCTTAACAAACGTGATGATAGTTCTAGGATACCGCATATTTGGAAGAACCTTATTAAACAAAATTCAAAATTACCAATAACTCAAAATCTTCCCAACATCTCGGCCAATATTACATCTACATCACCTCTAAATCCTGATACTCAAGATTCTGTTAACATTCCGGCATCTAATACAATTCCAAATTCAACGTCATACCTTGGATCTGCAAATCGAAGCAGAACTCGTTCATCAAAATTATTATAATTGATTAGTTAGCTTGTTTCATATTTCATTACTAAATATCATTCTTGACAAAGGGACATAGTAAGTCCCGAAACGTTGAATATTGTATATTTTCACGTTAATAAACACAAGTTGTTCGAATAATGTCTTTATTGAATAATACTACTTGTGGAAACTTAAGTAACATATATATATATATATATATATATATATATATATATATATATATATATATATTCATACAGAAAGTATACTATTTATATCTTTCTTGACCCTGCCTATATTTCTACTTCTTACTTCCTTACGTGTCGGGGCACACAGACAAATAACTCTTCGCTGTCAATTGTGCCGAGCAGATATATAGAATAACGACTGCTGGTAGACAAAAAAAATATGCTTGGTGGAATGAATAGGTAAAAAAGGCAGTATGTAAGAAAAAAGATGCGTACATGGCAATGATTGCTGCAAAAAATAAAAACTGAAAAAGGCGATTGTATGAGGTGTACATATTAAGAAACAAAGAAACGAAGGAGGCAATGAGAATAAGTAACGAGCAAGTCATGACTGTGGAAGGAGAGAAAATGCAGAATGATTTTGAGGGAAACAACAATCTCTTTGGTTGGTGACGTAAATGTACGAATTCTGGTGTATGCAGATGTCTTGTTGAGTAACAGTGCGGATGAGCTACAACTTGCTTTGAGGAAGCTTGATACAGTCTCTGAGAGCATGGGCTTAAAGATAAACGTGAACAAAACTAAAATTGTGGTGTTCAATCGGAAACGTGAAAAAAGGAGTAGAGTATTTACTATGCAAAATGAAATTGTGGAACAAGTGGACGACATGGGATATCTGGGTAGAATGTTTACTGCAGATGGTATAATGGACGGCGAAACTGGACGAAGGATTTATGCTGGAAGGAATGTGGACGATAATGAGAAAAGAAAGCATGAGCCTAGCTGCGAAACGAGCAATCTGTAGTAGCGTGTTTGTCCCGTCAGTACTGTATGTAAGTGAGACTTGGGTATGTCAAAAAAGCAGGAAAGAAAAATAAATGCCGTGGGTATGAGATTCTTGAGAAGCACATGTGATAAAACGAGAAGGGATAGGTATAAAAGTAGTACACTACGTTGGTTTGGTCACATTGAGAGAACGAACAACGCAAGATTAACGAAGCAAATGTATATGGGTGACATTAGAGGTAAGGCGGGGCATGGTAGGCCACGTAAAACTTGGCTGAATTTAGCAGAATGTACGATAAAAGAAAAAAAGAAAAGGTGTTTTAAAAATAAAAGGACATGTCAGAGACAGTGTATGATTCTTGCGGCAGCGAGGGGGTATGCATAGGTAGGGAAGCATGGAGAAAGATTGTAAATGATAAATAAATAAGAAGCAGGGATTGTTTTACCTATCCCGCGAGGGAATGGCGTTAAGTTTGTATTATGTTATTTGGTAACAGAACTTCGACTATTTCTAACCTAATATCTTTAAACATAACATTCGTATAATTGTAAAGGCGATTATATTTATTTATAAGTTCATCTTAGTGTTAACCTTAGTTCAGAATCAATAGCTCTGGGGTTTAAGTACATATTTCAACCGTTCGAGAAGTGTACGGATAAACCGAGCTGGTAATGTATGGTGATACGACCTGCTTAGCATTCGGGAGGTACTGGGTTCGATTCCGTTACCGTCTACCTTGTATGAGGTTTTTTCAGGGGGTTTTCCTCATACACATGTAGCGGCATGGTCACTGCGTATACGCACACCATGTGCGGCTACTTAGGCGAATGCTGGGGTAGTATTTTCCCCCTAACTCCGTTCCTTCCGATCCTATCCTGACCACACCTATCCTTAATTCCACCATGCATATATACGTAATGTATGTATGTATGCTGGGAATCCATGATTGTGGCTGAAGGAGCTCGGAAAGCTCGTGCAGCCCGCCCTTTCCCTTTGGGAGGGAATGAAATACGCTGCCTTTTCCTTTTCCTTTTTTTTTTGAACGGATAACTACTTAATTTTTGATTCTCTGTGAGGGTTATCTCTGTTATTTTTGTGTTATATTTTATTTTGTTATGAAAGGGGCTCAAACTATTCATAACTTATTTAATACAAAAATACATTTGTTTGATTGTATAACTGAAGTCTTTTCATCGAACTCGCCTCGATCACCGCACCACATATAAACTGGTGTTAAAATCGTGACATAGATTTACATATTTAAATGTAGCAGGGGCTAAATAATAATTAGCTAATAGTTATATATTTAAAAATTATTATTAATTTATTAAATACATAAATAAAAAGTTTACCTCGAGTAGGATTCGAACCTACGACCTGTACTTTGTTAGAGTACCGCGCTAACCAACTGCGCCACCAAGGTTCAAGCCCCAATCGATGTAAATTTTGTCTTTATGTATGTAGAACTCATGTAAATTCTAAATATAATGAGATTACAGTCAAATTACATATATTAATGGAATGTGAGCCTGCAATATCACAAGGATTCACACATACCAAAGCAACTTGACTAATATTAAATTATTATGTTTTTGTTATGAACGAATAAGTTCAAACGTAAATATGTAATTAAAAGTTGTTATTAATTTTATTAAATACATAAATAAAAAGTTTACCTCGAGTAGGATTCGAACCTACGACCTGTACAATAATAATAATTTTTAATTACATATTTACCTTTGAACTTATTCGTTCATAACAAAAACATAATAATTTTAGTTATATATGTTTACTTACTTATTTCTACATCATTGAAACGAGCCTAATGAGATAAGTATGTAAAATTCATTAGTTTAGAATCAATTAGCGGTAGAAGTAGAACCTCATGTTTGACATTTCTCTTTTCACAAAAATCCATCAAGAAAGCATGTTATGTGATACGATCAAACCGCACTAGGCGTTGTGCATGCCTGTCGAGGTAAGCGGGTTGCCAAGCCACCTGCAGTGGAAATGGGTGGGTTAGACGTAAAATGAATGACATTTAGTTTGAAATATCTGACACCATAATACAACAAATAACATTCAATCCCTGAAAAATTGTCTCTAGGCGCCACCACAATCTTAAATTTTTCTGAAATAAGTAGTCCTGGGCGAGGTGTTAACTATCTAACGGTCTCTTAATACCAAACGTCTCTAGGAGTCACCACAATCTTAAATATTTCTGAAATAAATAGTCCTAGGCGAAGTATCTAATGGTTTCTTAATACCAAAAAATATAACCGCAGCAATATTTATATTATATTTTAAAAGTAACATATGAAGCTGGAACAATGGCCCCCGAAAAACAATATCCATCATTATGTTTCAGATCAACAACAGCTTCTTTGGGTGCTATGAAGTTAGGTACTTTAATATACATTTCACCTTTTAGAGAAACGTATATGTTAATGTTAACTTTTAAGTGCAATATTTCTTAAAAAACGCACTCTAACTACTTCTCCGAAAATTCTTTCAATTTTTTCGGTAGTTTAGTGTAGATATTGGTTTGGTACCGTTGTCACAAACCCCCATGAACGTTAATAATTTGGTTTTTAGTTGGAAATGTCTTGAAATCCATTTCTAAAGTGTGAGGCTATACAAAACGTATCTTTAATATGTACATTCACAATAACGCCTGTGGTTGTACTACTATTAAAACACGAATCTGTAGTTTGACACGTTAAACATTGTGGATTCTTAAAGTGTTCCTGGATTATTTTAGTTTTAGCAGATATTGCTTCCAATCTTGAGAATATCCTTATTCTTAATTGTAATGATTCTAAAATATTTCCAAACTAATCTTCCTATCCTAGAAAATAATTTCCCATCAAAACTTGCTTCCTAGTTATCTTCTCACTGCATTCCTGTCTTGTTTATAAATCAGTTGCGCACATCTGTTGCACTACTGTCCACTTTCATCTATAAATACCCGACTGCCCTCTTTCCTACATCACCGAGCTGGTAGCGTAGTGGCGATACAAACTGCTTAGCATTCGGGAGGTAATGGGTTCGATTCCCGTTACCGTCTACCTTATATGACGTTTTTTCAGGGGGGTTTTCCTCATATACATGTAGCGGCATGGTCACTGCGTATATGCACACCATGTGTGGCTAGTTAGGTGAATGCTGGGGTAGTATTTTCCCCTCAGAAACCTAACTCCGTTCCTTCCGATCCTATCCTGACCACACCCATCCTTAAGCCCACCATTCATATATACGTAATGTATGTATGCTGGGAATCCGTGATTGTGGCTGGAGGCTAAGAAGGCTCGAGCAGCCCGCCCTCCCCTTTGGGGAGGGAATGAAATACGTGGCCTTTTCCTTTTTCTTTCCTACATCAGCTTTTCAAATGTTGGCTTCATATTCTGACCTACCAGTAAGAATATCGTTCCTAAGAAAATTTCCCGATGGTCGTATCCGAAGATTACATAAGGGACCATTTAGTATCGTTTCGTTTGCCAACGTGGGTTTCGGCCCCGAAGGGAAAGAAACCATGTGCTGTGAAACTAGCTCCCCCTTTAGAGAGTGTTCTCTCATGTAGGGTAACATTCTTTTCTTTGCTCCCCAATTCCAGAGTAGTTTTACCCAGAGTGGGAGATCTCTTGGACTATAAGGGAACTCCGTACATAGTTTTCTCATTCACCCACTCCTATCTCATACTCTTTTATGAAAAATAGCAAAAAATATATTCATCCTATTCATAAAATTTTAGCACTACCGCCACCACCAGAAATCATCACGTTTACATGTCCACCTGCATACTTTACGTATTAGCCAGATCACTCCCGCTCAGGTTAAACATTTTGCACGCCACCTATCATTTCACCCTTTTTGACCACTCTGTATATTTAAGATACCGAACCCGTTCATTATACCAGATTACCGATACATAATGCCCCAATAGTAATTTATTAAGTTAAAATCAACTTCAATACTCAAAACATTCGTTCTCAATATAAGATTTCCATTCAAAAATTCAAAAATATGTGCGTAATCCCCGTAATTCAAGTAAGCGACACATCCAAACCTTCAATATATCCATACTCTATAACAATCTTTCCCGGAGTGTAATTATCCAGCCCCTGTTGCGCCCTTAATTATATTAATCTGTCATTGTTGATCAAGGCTACGATTGACTTCTGCTTAAACAAAATTTACATCTAGAATTCACACATGTGAACCTTAATCCCGATAATTGTGAAACCTTCTTGCATTTAAATTAACGTCGATTAGCTTAATAACACCTTCATTAATCCTGATATTTATACATAAAGAAGCATAAAACAAAGCTTACCTGAGCACAATAAAACAATGCAGTAATTCTAGTACATTTGTGAACACACCATTCACATTTACATTAATTTAAATCACCGGCGTTCGGTCTAATTACAGTAATTTTACCATTATAACAAAACAGGTCCCGTTAATAGTTCTTACACGTACTTACCAGCCTACGTGTTTCAGTAATACCGCTAGATGATCAAGGCCATCCCAGAGGTATTATTTTATTATATTTTACAATATAGTAATTATTTCAATTAAACATCTCATTGAAATGGAAAATTTCTTAAGTTGAATGTAATACATTTGTAAATTTCATTATGAAGACTATACCATTATTTCGATTCATTTAGGTAGGTAACACACAGCGCTATCAGTAAAACCTTGTTGCAGACATACACCCATAAAACTGATTCGTCTTTTAATATGACAGTGTAAACTTACACCATTATTACACATACTAAAATACTATCTTTTTTGGGTTTTTAATGGTGTATTTGTATATTAATGTAATACAATCTAAACGTTTCGATAACACTTACAGTTATAATAATATCCATTAAAATTGTTAAGATTTTGAAACAATTTTGTGAAATTTTCAATTTTCGCAGGTTTTTAGGAAAAGATAGTTGGACGCTTTTGAAGCAACTGATATGTTATCATAAGATTTCACTTTATATACAATGTTTCGCGCAAACCATTTATAACACTGGATTATCTATTTTCTGGAAAAAATATAAGACATTGTTTTAGTATACCCATTTTGCACCAATAGAATTCATTTTCAGTTGCTTTAAGGTAAATAAACCCTATCACCAAGTGGGTTATCTATTTTTAGAAGCTATTAGAATGATTTTCCCCCGAAAAAGAGATTCGCTCACTCCTTTGGGTCAACGAACCCCTACATCCGGTCCAGATAAGTGACCTTGAATAGTTCATTGAACTTTGGACTAAGAACCATCCTTGTTTCCAGGAACTGGTTCTATTTTTAAATTTTTAATACTCGATCAACTTCGAATCACGGATTGATGAAGTTGGGTCTCTGTCACGACCTTAAAGATGACAATGAACTTTAAACTTGTTCAATATTTAAATTTCTAAGAATCCAGTAACTTCTGGGTTCAGGAGGTTAATGAACTTTGGACTATAATCACGAAGGAGCTAGCGAACTTGTTTTTATTTTTAGACTTCTAGAATCAGCCAGCTTCCGGTTTCCTTCCTCTTAACAACAGATATTTAGATTTAGTACTTTCTAACCTAATGTGTGCAAGTATTGATTATTAACGATTATACTTCATTAATCCTTGAATATGTTCATCATCCTGCATTGCAAATTTTACGCCATCTAACAAGACCATTACCTAGTTTTCTTAACAATAAGCTATACCGTCAAATAGGCTGATTATCATCAGTTGCATAATGTTCTGCTATAAGTAGATTGGTCATATTTATGATAATATTAAAACATGACTATTGCTAGTGCTAAATTTTATGACGTGTAGTATTCATTATTTGACGCATATGTTTCAACCTGTTCTTATAAGTCCTCAAGACATCCACCGTGGTGCTCAACACAAATAACTAAAAACATTCAACGTAAGACCAAAGATTTGTTAAATACCGGAATAACAAATTTCAAGCTTATTTAATAGAATATAAAAATCTAAAAAAATTATATAGTGCCAAATTTCTATAGCATACATCAGTTACACATCTGATATCGTGAATTCATTAAGCAATGGTCCAAAAACTTTTGGAATTGTGTTGATTCTAAAAAATTAAACTCTTGTATTCCGAGGCGAATCCCCATGAGAAAGAAACGTTGAGAAATCCCCAGTCAATAGTGAATAATTCTAACACTTACTCCAATAGTGTTTACGCTCCAATAACTCCAGATTAAGTGCTCATGAAGCAAGTGAATTCGAATATGCCGAACATTTTCATTAACAGTGTTGGCAGTGCTATGATAAAATTGAAAGCTAGAAACATTGCTGCGCGAATCAAGTTCCAACTTTTTTGGTCAAAGATATTTTCATTAAGCCATTATGTGGAACTTTAATACTTCTGTCAGTTGTAGCACATTTCCAGATGTTTTGAAAACTTGCAAATTTTATTCCAGTTCTATGGCGATCCCATAGAGGTCACTAATTATAGACCTATCAGCACTTTAAATAATTTTTGTAAATTGTTTGAATATAAATAAAATTTTTCCCATTATTAGAAATTATGTGTCCGAGAATCAACATAAACGAGCGATCTACTGTGATTATTCCTGCAAACTTTAATGGTTTTACAACAGACATGTTGACGCTGTATACACACTTTTCATCATATCCCATACAGCATCTTAATCGATAAGCTGTTTTTTTTTTACAATAGTCTTTTGTATTTTTCCAGACTATATCTTGACAATCGCCTTCACTGTGCTACATTTAACAACTTTAACTCTCCTCTTATACATGTAAATTCTGGAGTACCCCAAGGATATAATCTGGAATTTTACTGTTTATTCTGTTTGTAAATGGTCTAACTGATATATTGCACTGTCGTAAGTTATTGTTTGCTGATGATCTTAGAATGTATTCATTGATAAATAATTATAATGTCTGTTTTCGACTTCAATAATTTCTTAACACTGGATGTAAATAATTGTAAGATGTTCTCTAGGTTTTATCATTCGTAACAATAAACAAATTTTGAATCAATTAACAGTACAATCGCTATACCTTTATATAGTGCGATTTAAACTTTAATAGTGTTCTTTCATTTTAATCCGATTTATAGCATTCACAAAATTGCTTTGGAGATCGTTCAGAGAACGTTTCTGCAGTTTAAAATGTACGGGATCTATGCCATCAGAGATACTGATCATACTGAACTTCTGTTTACGTCACTGGGTTCCAGTAAATTCACTTTTCTATACAGTCTGATACATAATCATATTGACTGGCCGCAGCTTCTAAGTTATATCCGTTTTCATGTTCGTCGTGTTTCTTCCCAAAAATCTTCATTATTGTATTTCTCGAACAGATCTCCCATTATTACTGTTTGCCGCAACTTTAACTGTATTAGTCGTAAATATGGTATTCTTCTTCTCGGGGTGACTCTCTGTTCCAAAGGTATGGCGATCATCATGGCGATGCGTACTTTATTGGGGCTATCCGAAACAGTTCTTCCAAGCTTTTGTTGATCAATGCTCCCAGGTTGGCCAGCCATGAAATTTTTCTGCGTCCTTCTTTTGCTGTTGATTTGCCTTGCAGAATTCGTTGTGAATTCATATCTGTGCTTATTCCGCATGAGACCGAGGTATCTAAGTTTACCTGCCTTTATTGTATTGACCTTGATAATTCGACGAAGCACTTCAACATTGGTGATTTTATGGGTCCAGGATATTCTCAGAATTCTTCTATATAGCCAGCGTTCCATTTTATTCAATTTGTTGATTGTTGCCTCTGTTAGAGTCCAGGTTTCAACGCCGTACAGTAAGATTGAGAACTCATAATATTTTAGGAGCCTTGTTTTAGTATCAAGGGTTAAATTGCGGCTTTGGAACATAGAACTCATTGAGCTGAAGATATTTCTGGCTTTGGCAGTGCGACACTTTATCTCTTGTGAGTTATCTCACGCCTCACTTATGCAGGTGCACCAATATTTACATTGTGTGACTCAGTCTATTCTGACTTGGTTGACCAGTATGTGAGCGTCCGAACTGATCTGTTGCTTGCTGATGATCATCACTTTTGTCTTGTTGATATTGATGTCAAGTCCATATAACACAGTAACAACCGTAATTCTGTCCATTAGTTTTTGTACGCCTTGTATGGTGTTCGCAAACACCATAGTGCCATCAGCATACCTTTGGTTTGATGCAATTTGTTCTTCACTCATATTTTTTGTGGATTATTTTCAAGAATAATTTTAGGAGATGGATTATCAGACTCATTGTTCTATGGTCTTCACATTTTTTTAACACTTGCCTTTTTTGGTAGTGTTATCAACCATAAATGGAAATAAAGATTGCTGTTATCAATTTCAGTCTCTCTTCGTCAAACAGCTAAATTATTTCTACTGGGATCTGGTCTAATACTAGCGCGTTTCCTTATGTGAGCTGCTTGATGCTGCTTCTGCCTCGTATTTCAATATGTGCGGACTACTGGTTTAATTGCTTTGAGGTTCCTGCTCATTTCTCGTGTCATAACACAGTTGTTCAAGATATTGTTCCCAAGTTTCATTTTTCTTGTGTCGATGATTATTTTGCCGTTTTCATCGACTAGTTTTCCGCATATTTTCTTCCGATACCTTCCTGTTTCTTCTATGGCTTTTCGATATACATTAAAATCATCATATCTACTTTGGTATAACTCTACTTCTTCACATTGTCCTTTTTTTCATTTTCTTTGGCTTTTCGTGTTTAATTTTGCATATTACTTTGTAACCCTTTATAATTCACTGAATGTTCTTTCAGTTTTCTTCTCCTCCATCGTGTTCAGAATTTGCTGTCATCCATGATTCCTTTTTCTTTCGATCTGGTTGCAGATGTTTTTGTTTGTGTCTTCCTCAACTTCCTTGAAGTTCTCGATTTCCGCTTCTATGTTGAGGACTGTCATTTACATAGTTCTTCAGAGTACGTTTAACTTGCTCTTTATAATTTGATCTTTCAGTTTTCTCATGTCCCACTTCTGTTCTTCTCGTTCCAAATTTGAAAGTAGCAACCAGAGGTATATGATCGAACTGAAGTTCCGCTCCCGTATATGTTCTAACCGCTGTACACACATTCCTAAATCTCTTATATTCACAAGTATGTAGTCTATTTGATTACGTATTATTCTGTCAGGTTTATCTTTAGGCGATTTCCAGGTGTATATTCTCCTTGTGGGTTGCTTGAAACATGTGTTCATAACCACTAGTTGATGCGTTTCAGCGAATATCTCCTCGGTCATTCTTTAGCCAGTTCCAAATGGTCTCACAAATTCAGATGTTCTCCCTTTTCCGATCTTTGCGTTATAATCACCTATTATGATTAGTATTACTTGCTTCTTGAGGGTTTTTACAACATCACCTATTCTGTTGTATAGCTTTTCTATTGCTTCATCGGAATGGTCTGCTGTGGGCGCGTACACTTGAATAATGAATATATTGACATTACACATTGTGATACGGAACAAAGTTGCTGATATATTTGGCCATCCTGTTTATCACGATCATTCCGACTCCATATTCATCTAATCCCGTTGATGTTCCTCAGTACAAGACTGTATGCTCTTCAATTCTGTTTTTGCCTGCTCCTGCCCAGCGCATTGTACAAATGCCGGGGATTCGATTGAGGCACTTACTCCGGACGATGAAAACTGAGCTGCAAGCATAACCGTGATTAACTACTAGGACTCTATCCATTCTGGATCTTTAATGAGTTGCCTGGATCCTAATCATCTTTCTTCATGCTTTGCCGTTGATCACATTCTGTGGTTCCGCCGCTTTATGGGGCCAGTTTTCTAACTACAAGGCAGAAGAGTGCCCTCTCTATTAGCTCATCCGCCCGAAGCTGGATATTATGGTATCAACAATTTTAACCTCCCCACTCTTCTTTCTTCAGTATTAAACGTATCTAACTAGCATAATAATTATTTCATATTAAGATGTCTATTAATTGTTACTATGGAAATTTAAATTTGTTTAGAATTTCTGTTGGATTGTTTTTTTTTTCTATAAGGAACTAGTTTAAGTTACACTACGTAGTTTTAATTTCGCATGGTATTGTCCTATTGTTGGATTCATATTTGTTGAATATTAAAACTTATTTTTTGCTAGATCAGTAACCCTAAAAAAACTTTGGACGAAGTCAATACTCTTGAATTATTTAATTTGTACCGATGGTATTATGATGTCGGTGGTTGATAAGGTGAATTAACTTTGGTTTTTAGATACCTAGGAATCGACCACCAGGCTGAAACCAGGAACTTGACAACACCGCATAACAATACGCCGTCACCATGCGGGTTTTTGAGATTGACCTTCACAAATATTCTCTCTCTCACACTTATAGTTATTCCCTATCTATGTCTCTTTCTTATGTACATTCCTTGTGTGGGCTAGAAGTGGGCCAGCTATACTACTCTTGTGTCGGCCCACAAATACAAGTGCAAATGCATTGTGTTTAAAGATAACACGTATTACCTTTACAAATAGTTAGGACACGGGACAACTTGAAGATCGGATTGTTGGTAATCTATTCATGAAATTGAGAGGAAAATGGAGACAAACATAGCGTGGAAAAATACTTTTTCCTAAATTAATCACCTTATATGATTTGTCGTATCAATTTTAGGTGCCTTGTTTCTTCCAAGTTTTTTAAATATGTCATAGTTTCCTTTCTCTGTTCAAAACGTCATAAAATCAGATGACTCTAAACAATGTGCATCTCTATGCTACTCTTCAAACTTTAGATTCAGTGCAGTACGTTTTTCCTTAGTCATTCGTTGTAGTCGTAGCTTACAATATATCGCAATGAATTCACTTATATACAGTTTAGAAAAACAGCATCGATTCAATATGTTCATCTCTTACTAAGTAATTACGAAAATTAAGAAAATTTTAAAATTCTCCAAAATAAGAAGGCGTCAACTGTAACATAATGTGGCAATGTAACAAGGAGTACACGTACATTGAATCTGCACTGTTTGACTTTATAGGAGGGAGTGGAATGAATATAAACACATGTACTGAAACAACCTGTCGTTATTTTATTTTTAATTTACATGCAGGGTGGCACATTAGTGTGACAAAGTCCCATATCTCCTTTATTTAAAGAGATACAAAAAAAAAAAATTAAATACAAAAGTTGTAAGATATGTTCTGGTGCATATTCCAAAAATACTTTTAATCATACGGGGTGTATCATAAAAGCTTAGAAGTAATTTTAAAATGTTTTTAAATCGAAAACTCTATTTATTTTTACATATTTAGATTCTACATACAATTTTAGACACATTTTACGTATAATGTCCTATACCTAAGTCTAATCGTTTTTGACAAATTTCAAATTTTTTGTCAAAAATGACGTTTGCAGGCCAAAACATAGGTGGAAATCTTTTCTAAACAAGCCTTTATCAATTAGTTATGGTTGGTTTCCTTGGAAATGGGGACCTACTCTAATGGGCTGTATTGATATTTTTGTAATACATTCATACAGGGTGATCAAAATGGACAATAAAAGTAGATTCAAAAAACCTATAAAGTCATTTTTTAACGGAAACCCCTATTTTTTAATTCTATCTTATTTAGCATTAAAAATAAGGGTGACTTTGTATAAGAGTGTATATTCAAAAATTGTAGTTTTGAAATAATGACAATTTAACATTTTTTTATTGTAAAAGGCTATACGGCTTTCAAGTTTTGTTGTTAGTTGGACGTGAGCATATAAAAATAATAGAGATCATCAGAAACGTCATTATTTTTGTCAGTTGATAATTTGTGTGATGCATTAGTGTATTTTATAGCAAATTGATTTAAAACTTGAATTAAAATTGTAAATAATGAATTTTTCACAAGCCGAGATAGGTTGATATGATTTTTGTTTTGGGAGCTAGTGATAAGAATACGCTCTTAGCAAGAAGACTGTATCAACAACGGTTTCCAGAGAGACGGCAACCTGAAAGAAGGAATTTGAAAAGCTTTTGGAGCGTTTTGAAAGAACTGGAATGTGTTATATGAAAAAATACTAGGGAAAAACGTGCACATACTGAGGAAATTCAATTAAATGTACTATTAACAGTTACCGAAAATCCATAATTGAACAACGACCCATTTCTCAGCAGGTTGGTGTTGAACGACGTACGATACAGCGGATATTGAAGTCTCACATTCAACTACTTCAAGAGTTGGTTCCTGAAGATTATCAAAGACGACTGGAATTTTGTCAATGGGCTCAAAACAAAATAAACCAACAAAGAAATTTTGTTCATTTTGATTTTATTTACAATGAGGCACATTTCACAGAAACGGAAGTGTAAACAGACACAATTTTCATTACTATTCTACCGAAAATCCACATTTTGTAAGATATACTTCTCAAACTAGATGGTCTTTAAATGTTTGGGGAGGTGTTGTCGGTAATCATGTAATTGGACCATATTTTTTGATCAACGAGTAACAGGGAAGTATACTTAGACTTTCTGCAAAACCATCTACCTAATTTGTTGCGTCAAGTGCCACAGGATACGCAACAAGAAATGTGGTTTCTTCATGATGGGGCCCCAGTACATCATACAGGTCCGATAACAACTTTTTAAATGCTGGATATCCAGAATGTTGGATTGGGAGGAAGGCCTGTTGCTTGGCCTGCTAGATCCCCAGATCTTACTAAAATGGACTTTAGCATATGGGGTACGTCAAAGAGCAGGTTTATAAAATACCGCCTACAACAAAGGAAGACATGAAGATTAGGATTAGAAACTGTTTTCAAAACATTAGTGTTGTAATGTGTAGAATTTAAGCAGCGAATTTGAGAGACGTATTGCATTGTGTATTCAAGAAAGAGGCGGACATTTCGAACAACTTATTATGTAGTACGTATTTGACGTGTTTCTAGTAGTTTTATCTGTATAATTAGTTACAGGTTTAGTTACATTAGAGGTGTTAAGTTTATGATTAGGATTAGACATAATTTGTTGAATCAAAAAATATGTCTTTACTTTAAGTTCGTTTAATAAAATAATTTTTATATGGGGTTCAATAAATTGTAATATTTCGATCTGAAGTGCTCGATTTTTTTGTTTCGCCACGCCCCGCCGTCACGCCAACTAACAACAAAATTTGAAAGCCGTATAGCCTTTTTACAATAAAAAATGTTAAATTGTCATTATTTCAAAACTACAATTTTTGGAATATACACTCTTATACAAAGTCACCCTTATTTTTAATGCTAAATAAGATAGAATTAAAAAATAGGGGTTTCCATTTAAAAAAATGACTTTATAGGTTTTTTCAATCTACTTTTATGTCCATTTTGATCACCCTGTATGAATGTATTACAAAATATCAATACAGCCCATTAGAGTAGGTCCCAATTTCCAAGGAAACCAACCATAACTAATTGATAAAGGCTTCGTTTAGAAAAGATTTACACCTATGTTTTGGCCTGCAAATGTCATTTTGACAAAAATTTGAAATTTGTCAAAATGGTTAGACTTAGGTATAGGACATTATACATAAATGTGTCTAAAATTGTATGTAGAATCTAAATATCTAATAATAGGGTTTTCCATTTAAAAAAATTTAAAATTACTTCTAAGCTTTTACAATCTACCCTGTATAATTAAAAATATTTTTGGAATATGCACCAGAACATATCTTACAACTTTTGTATTTAATTTTTTTTGTATCTTTTTAAATAAAAGAAATATGGGACTTTGTCACACTAATGCGCCACCCTGTATAAATTAGTATTAATTTTAATGTATTAAGTAATTTTTGATTACAGAAACATCTTTATTTATTTTGATTAGAGTACAAATTCTTTATTCATAAAACTTACAGAACATTTCTTTTACTTATCTCTTCAAAATTCAATGAGGAAAAATACTTCGTATAATATTTTGTTCCAATTAGAAATGCACTACGCCGTTTTAGAGTTAGAGTTATTATTTAGGTTGCAGTAGAAAAAAATTTTAATTTATACTTTACACTAAGCTAGCAGGGCGTACACATTATGTGAAGTAGAAAAGTTACAGTTATACTTAGCAGTTTATCGTATTTGAATGTAATGTAATTTTTATCACATATAAAAGCCAATAAAAGTTAATAACGGTTACATACCCGAAACATGAATTGTACCTCCTAAACTATAATTATTTGTAAGGTTAAAGGATTACAAGAATGAAAACAGGTTAAGGCATATATAAGAATTACCTGAAAGGTAGATTGTAATAGTTTTCAGTCAAATATATTTAAGAAGTTCTGATGGAATATTACGCAAGGAGGTAGAGTGAGGTAATATGATTATACAACGGGTACCTACCTATTACACGTATTTGTTAACAAACTACCACAAAACTGGGTTAGACTTGATGATAGCGCTGTAAATCCGAAAATTTAAAAGAAATAGTCCAAATTGAACAATTGAAAAATGCAAGATCATCTGTGCAGATATCTACTGTCGGCGTAAAATTATACTCGAGTTTGAAGTTGATTAAAAAAATAACCATTGGGCCGATTCAAATGGGCTTGGTGTCAAATTAAAGCCTGTATATTTCTACGTTGTTTAGGTGTATGCACTTTAAGAACCAGTTCTACGACCGAACGATGTAAAGTGCCAGTTTTTTGGGGTTTGCTATAGGTAAGTTTAGAGGTACATAAAAACAAAACTACTGGCTCCAACACTGAGAAATTTTAGTATGTTGTAAATACAACCTTTCTCAATACGAGTGCAAAATATTATTATCAAAATTTTACACGCTAGAGACGATTTTGTAGCACATAGCATTCTCGAATGGTAGGCCGCAGGAACATTAGACATATACGAACGTCTACGTTATAATATCAATAATAAAATGAGATTCAATTAAAAATCAAAATTTTGTTATGTTTTTGGAAAACAAATTTTAATTAAATGGAATTTTTCATCACCGCTTCGGCAACGAACAGCTATCCTGTGTTCTGAGTCCTTTAGAATGGTAACCTTCACGCTCTAGGCGCGGGTTTATGCATGTATCTCTGATTTTATAATTTTCTTTGCCAATAAGTTACAAATCAGAAATACAAAAATTTGCAACTATATCGGACAAGATTGTCTTTGAAAACGAAACAGCAAAGTTGACCAAATTTCAGTAACGTTTACGCGTGCGTGTGCTCGTGGTTTAAGAAAATTAGGAAATTCCGTCATTGGTGGTTAAATGATGGTACCCACAATTTGTCGTTAGATACACTTTAGTTGCAATTGTGATCGGAGCTGTTTAAAAACGCCTCTCAAAACATGTTTTAAAAAGGTAAAATTGCAATGCTTTTGAGTGTAATTGTGTTTTCAAGATTGAAAGAAAGTGCCAGGGTGAACGTTATCCAGTTTATCAAAGGTTTCTATATATGGTGGAGTATCACTAGCATCCGTAAAGAAGCTCGGTTGCACGGCCCAAGGGCACCAAAATTGTGAACATCCTACTAAAAATGACAGGTACGTTCATCTATTCACGTCGACGATTTTACGCTTGGGGTTATTCGAAAAATATCCACAACTTTTGCCTAAATGAGCAATATACAACCTTACAACGCTTGAAGGATAAATTGAAAGAAAACCTGAACGATTTTCGATGAATGTGGGTCAGCACTCTACGAAGAATAGTCTATCCACTAGGTTTCCGATTCAAAAGCTCCAAAAGAAACCTCTTTAATGGACTCTGTTTTGAAGAAATGTTTCCAAAAGTGCGACTATATCAAATAAATCAGCAATTGTTATAGATCAAGCCCTATAATCACACCGCGATAGAATCTTCTACCAAAAAGTTGACATTATGGCATGGCTAGTAAGAAATCAAGATCAATTCCACGATACGAAACTCAGTTTCACGATTTAACAAAATCAGTTCTTATTACACTAGGAAAACGATTTTACAACAAAAGGTTAAATATTGTTCTCAAGGATATACAAGATGTACAGTTAATACGGTTACACACAGCACGCACTAACACACGCACGCTCGCACGCACGAACGCAAGCACCACGCACGCACGCAAGAACGCGCGAACACGTGAAAACGCGAACACGCGAACACACGATCCGCGTACACGCGAACTCGCAAACTCGCGGGCACGCGAACACGCGAACGCGCGAAACCAGGAACGCGCGAACGCGTGAACACAGAACTCAAGAACGCGCGAACGCAAGAATGTTTTCGTTTGTGTGTTTTTGTGTTAGCGTGTTTTCGTTTTACGTGTTTTCGTATTTGCTGGGAAGGAAGTCGTTAAATTCGAGGTGGACCCTGAGTAGCCTGGCTAGAATCTGGTATAAAGCATTTTCAGAGGCAACTCAGGAGGCGATTTCAAAGGAGAGGTGAGGTTAGCGGCGCGGATGAATCATGACGGTGCAAGGCGATTCCAGTTCGGAAAAGTGGAAAGGTTATCATTGGTTGTAGATGTTAGGTAATCGGAAATACTGTCGATGTAGTGACAGGAAGTTCGATAAATTAGGCGTGGATGTCCTGGGCAGAATTCTTGTTAAAGATGTCGGGCACCTGGTGGCTATTGTTAGGAATGGATCCTGTTATCGAGGTGGATTTAGGATCTGCTTGTGAGTTTTCAGTGTCGCTCGAAGGATGCATGAGATTATATATTGGGGTATGTTAAGTAATAAGATATGTCATATATGACAGGATATTGATATAGGCGTATGTCTGGAGCGATTCTTGATAAGCGTGGCCGTGGTGGTAGTGTAGGAATGTGTTATGAGTGTGTTAGTGAATTGTGTCTGTTTGTGAGTTTTGCGTAAGTGCGTGAGAGTGCATGTAGTATGTTATATATTGTGTTGTATATAATAATATTATGTAGTATATAGTTGATATGATAGTGTATTGTGTGTGCGTTCGTGTGGGTGTGTGTGATGTGTGTGGTGTGTGTTGTGTGTGATGTGAAGTGTGGTGCATTGTTAGTGTGGTGTTGTAGTTGTGTGTAGTGTAGTTATTGTGTTAGTATGTGTTTGAGTGTGTGTTATGTAGTAGTGTGTGAGTGTGTGGTAGTGTGTGAGTGTGTGTGAGTGTGTGTGAGTGTGTGTGTAGTGTGTGAGTGATTGGTGAGTGTGTTGAGTGTGTGTGTGAGTGTGAGTGTGAGTGTGTGTGAGTGTGTGTGAGTGTGTGAGTGTTGTGAGTGGTGAGTTGGTGTAGTGTGTGTGATGTGTGTGAGTGTGTGTGATGTGTAGTGTGTGTGTGTGTGTGAGTGTGTGTAGTGTGTGTGTGTGTGTGTGTGTGTGTGTGTGTGTGTGTGTGTTGTGGTGTGTGATGCGTGTGCGTGTGCGTGTGCGTGTGCGTGTGCGTGTGCGTGTGCGTGTGCGTGTGCGTGTGCGTGTGCGTGTGCGTGTGCGTGTGCGTGTGCGTGTGTGTGTGTGTGTTGTGTGGGTGGGTGGGTGGGTGCGTGTGTGCGTGCGTACGTGCGTGCGTGCGTGCGTACGTGTGTAAAAAGTGTTTAATTAAGTGTTTCCAACCAACGGCCCTGGAATTAACTGTCCCTGCTAGGATATCCATTTTGGAAAGAGTTAAGATTGGGTTGGAGGATTACGGCGACCTTTATCCGCGTACCGGATATGCAGACGATGATACAACGTTGGAAGAAGCTTCGGGATAGCAAATCTAGCTCGCGCAACCCTAATACGCCTGTCTGAACATCTGGACGAAGAAGTGGGTAAGGACTTGCAGGAAGTCCTTGTCGGTAAGCGATTCGGTATCGAGTAGGTTTAAGGTGAGCTTTGTCCTCCCAGCCGGACTCTTCGGAAGCGTTTTACATTGTCATATTTGAAAAACCGCAGAGGGCGTTGAAAACACTAAAACAATTGCTTGGCTGATTAAAATGCTTCCTTAAAGTTTAGAAAATTCACCAATAAAAGGATTATCAAATTATCTTTAATAGTTTAGAAATTATGATTTTTAAACAAGTCCCTGCATCTACGAATTTTGAAATAAAATTGAAAATCTCAAAAGTATGACATATGAAGTGTAACTGATCTTAATAGATTTAACACATAATTTAGTGTAGAATCCAATAATAACGTCAAAATGGACAGTTCCATTACAAAAATAGCTTTACGGTTTTTAGAATGTTGGGACACCCTGTACAAAAATAATAATATCGCTCGGGTTCTAACATTTAGATTTTCCCAGTTAATATTTTGACTCACTCACAAACGATACATTGACTTAAACTAAAGGTACACGTGTACACATTTTTCATTCACGCGCTATAGTACAAGTGTGTCACCTCTCCCAGGTTAAAAACGGTTATTCAATAACTGACATTTTTCAAAACCGCATAATCGTATAATCACGACTATATTTTAAGAACATATTTTTACATTTTTGTTATTTAGGAAATTCCGTAATGTTATGACAAAAAAAGGTTTACTTACTTTACGTAGCGATAATTGGTTATGTTTGCCTGTTTGGGCTATTTACAAGCAAATAAAAACAATTTGTTAGAATTTATTTTCGGTAATAGCTTCAGAAAGACTCGAATTTTATTGATTTCCATTGTAAATAAAATATTTATGAAGGATTAAAGTCGAGCGTGTGGAAAAATTAAATGATTTAAAAGCAGACAATTTAGGCAAATCGGTCCCTCCAATTTTGTAAAGTAAGCCTTCAGAGTGAAGTGACTAAACTTTTTACTTTGATAGTAGTGTAGTCTTCATACTCTTAAGCTGGGCGCGCACTACGGCGACTCCGGCCCGTCGGACCGGACCGCGCCCGGTATGTTCCGTCGTTCACGCTCGCACTACACCGGTTCTCTCAGCCCGCCCCCAGCCCTTTTCAACGAAATTTGGGAAGTAAATTTATCTACACACAATATGGACGTAACTATGATACAGAATTCAGCTAGATTTTAAAGTCTAGAACTTTTATGGAAATACATTTTTTTTTAAATTAGGAAATTAGTAAATTTAATCTGTAAAAGAAAACTCCTCTAACCATTTTCTAATAAAATCAACCGTTTCAAAACCGCAGATATGATTTAACTTCAGGGCGTTCGCAAATAACATCAACAATGCCGCAGGTGGTAAGAGGCACATGTCAATGACCAATGGCCTAGAAAAAGTTACATATAAAGTATTTTTCTATTTCAGTGTTGCAATGAAAATGACGACTTCGTGTGAAGATCCCAAAATCCGTAAATTAATTATTTAATTATCCGCACAACTGATTATGTCCGTTGAATAAACAAGACATCTGCAGAATGGTGGAAATGACTCATCTGTATAAAAAGCGCGGTTCCCCCACTCCACCGTCCCCGCCCTAGTCACCCCTACAGGCTACCGGGGCCGGTTCGGGCCAATGACGGTTGCGGCCGGTGTAGTGCGCGGGTGCTCACTTGATTACACGTATTCGTACTTTTAAATACCATTTCCAACTTTTGTATTTGATTTTACTGGTTACATATTACACGTGGTGGCATTAGCTCTTTCAAAATGTCTTCTGGCACACTAATATCTTCTTCTTGCTGCATATTTTCACACATTAAACAAGATTTTAAACTGCACAAATTAATTAGTAATTGCGAATATTTGTATTTTTGTTTACACAAACCATAGCAACGCAACCACCACCGTCCATGTTGATTTACATTAAATTCATAACTTTTAATAACATGTACTATTTTTTATTAACGTTTCAATAGCAGGATGTGCATTCACACGTTAGCAAAACTCGTACTTTCTTCACTTGCTGTACTATCATAGGAATCTCTTGGCAATTCAATGTCCCTCTATCCATGCTCCTAAGTGTTCCTGAGTGGTTTAGCACGATAGGCCAAATTTATTAGCCAGGTTCAGGTCCACAATTATTTAAAAAAAATAGCAAATCTGCTCTTTCGATAACCTCAATACTACTTTAAGTTTGGTCAATTATTCAAGAATGGTGGCGCGTAGTCACGGTAAATTACCATGTCATTGTTTTCGTTTGTTTTAGTTGCTTAATTTAAATTTCGAGCTGCACATTCCTTCCAGCACTGGCCTGGATGCATTACCGCATTTTCTCTACTTCCCTTGATTAGCATGTGAGAGATATTTTGCGGTATAAGAGCCATTGCTTTCTTCTTTTTTCTTATATTTTTGTAAATTTTTCTCACAGGTCACAAGGTGACGTTATTTTGTTTACCTACTCTGTTCATGAATTAATTTTTTACACGAAATTTGCACAACCCATATTAATTCAATCGTTAATCGGTAATTATTATTTTCTAATTTATAGCAATTATTCGATTTTTGTATATCGATTACCATTTGCAATTATTTTTTAGATTGTTTATACTGCTTTGCAAAAATGTTATTCATATCATCGTGTTTTGCGGGGAGCAATTAAAATAAAAGTAGTAGATATCCTTAGTCGTCGCTTTTATGATACTGTAGGTATCCGACCGAGAAAATTTTATTATTGTAATAAACACTTTTAAATCGCAATTGCTACCGCGATAGAAAAGATAATTAATGTGTTTAAATGTCTTGATAATAAGTCGTAACTTGATAATGTTTTCTGGATATTTTATTTTCTGTATTTTACGTAATTAGTTTAGTAATTGATTACGTCGGTACACGCCGCGTTCAAAGACATCTTTGTTTGGTACTTTCAAACTCGAGACCTAAATGTAGGCTTTGTTACGGACGAATGCGTATTTTTAAAATGAAGGTTTCGTTCAGTAAGGAATGTGGAAAAATCTTCCCCTTTTGGAAAACGGGGGTTGATTTCGGGAGTAAATATAGTTAGTTGGTGTCGGAGGAGAGTACTGACGGTTAGAGTTTTGATTGAGCCATACCGATTTAATTAATAAGATACCTTCATAGTAGGTAAGATTGGAGACTTCTGGCACACACCACAATTCCAAGGCCCCACAATTCCAAGGCTGCTGCAATACCAAGGTCACCACCGTACCAAGGTCAAAAAAGCGCAATGTTTGACCTAATTACATATCATTACCACAAAGCCAAGGTCACAAACCCCGCTTTCCTGTTTCACAATTACAAGGCCATCCGTGTGACCTACTGTAATATCGCGCGTTCATGTTCCACAATTGCAAGGTCATCACTGTGACCTACTTTAACATGTCATGCGTTCATGTTCCACAATTACAAGGCCATCCGTGTGACCTACGTTATCCTTAACCACCTGGTTGCCACTCTAGCCCAAGGCCACCTCACTTGTATGTTTTTTGCCCACTTGTATGTTTTTTGCTCACCCACACTTTTTACCAAAATAAAAGAAAACGATATGTTAATATATTTAATTCATGTAGAAATAAAGACATGTACAAATTATATTTAATTCATGTAGAAATAAAGACGTACAAATTATATTTAATTCATAGAAACATGTACAAATGTATTACTCAGATATATGATTTTCTTTAGGAATAAAACATTTTGATTTAGTACAAGTGCAGAAGGTCCTCTCCACTTCCGTTTCATTACATCTTCGAGGACGTGGTGCGAGGAGTTGAACATACGTGCAGTGTGGTGCCGATCGTAGATGTTCCTGTAACGGATTGACATCTGGCTGCCATCGGTTTATTCTAACCCCACACATAAAACATTCAACTGTCTCGTCTGCAAGATGTGGAAATGAACCCTGCTGCAGCAAGCGATGAGGGTGAGTGTACTCCAGACCATGTTCGATGCGTTAGTAATCGTTTATCAAAACAGTTGTAATACTGAGGATAATAAAAGTTTGGGTCACACATGTTAACATCAGCGAAAACAGTATGATACTACAGAAATAAGTTATAATTTTATAAGATATACAATATATACAATATATATATATATATATATATATATATATATATATATATATATATATATACAATAGATACATAAAATACAGTAAAAAGATCACTCGTCTACGTACACACCTCATCACACAGTATACATGTGTCATCATTGTACACATCGTATAACTGTGTGAGAGGTGCCCTACAGAACACCAGTATATTCGTGCGACAGGTGATATCGCGCAGTCCAGCGTTCCATGTGCATATGATGGTCAATTACCCGGTAATGAGATGGTTTCAATCGGGCGAAACAGCAATGACACAAATGCATGTAGTCCACCAGATGGTAGCGAACATATATTGATACAATGTGGGCATATGCTGTTACACTGCTTTCCGAAAAATGCTCGGGTATTAAGGTGCTCAATTTGAATTCCACTGAACCAGTTCATATTTATTTCGTTGCACTTTAGTTATGGAAGCCGGTAGTATTCCTTTCTTTTCAAAATTTACCCAGTTCGGAATTAATTGACATGTCCGTCGCGCACTAATTTGAAATAGGGTTTGTGGTTGGTAAACTTCAGGAGTCTCCCAATCGTCTTGCACTGGAGTAACTGACATAGTGAAGATCGTTAACTATGGCATATGTAAAAACCCCTCCTTTAAATATATAGAAAGAAAATGAGTAGGGGTATGTAACCTTGTGTAGTGACCTCGTTGTGGCAAAGTGGAACGGGAAACAACCTTGGAAATAAGTATGCCTAGGAATCCTTGAAGTAGTGGTGAATACAAGGTTGGAAAAAAACAAAATGAGTAACAGCCTTGAACGAAAAGAAAACCTTGAAAAGGTGGCACTGCTAAGGTTGCTGAAACAATGTGTGGTATAATCGTGAAGGTCACGTAAGTAGCCTTGAGGAGGACACATAGTGGGGAGAGTGTCATATATAAAAGAGGGAATGTATGTAAAGCCAGTATCGTATATAATGGATAACATATTACGTCAAGCCATAGAAAAGGCGAAGATTTATCGGTGCTATAAGTTCAAGTGAATATTGTGATATTTTGCTTAATAATGTGCATTATTTCTTAAATAAAAGTAAAACAAAGTTTGTTAGTGTCGGTCTATCACCCAAATTTGGATTTGAGCCAGTCGTAAAACTCGGTGGATCGAAGAGTACTGGAGTGGTGTTTGACAAGCAGGAATGGCGTATACTTATGGATAATCAAGGGGTAATTACTAATTATTTCTACAGTCCTGAAGGAACATGGCTGCCTACCAAACTGGGATCGAAGATTGTCTGGTACGAAAATATTAACAAGAAAAGAATTGTACGCCTCTGTGATAGTGAAGAAACTCATGTCTATTTAGGATGGGAGTCTATAGAACAATTATGGAGGCTTTTGAAGATAATAAATTGACGATTGGAGTTGGCAGATACTGTGAACTTTCCCGAGTTTTATAAAAACCTAATAAAGTCGGCAGCGGCAATTCCTGAATGTAACATTCACCAAGTTATAGTTTCATTGTATGATGCACTTGAGGTCAACATAGCCTGCCTTTTGGAAATGGAAGAATTTGCCAAGGAGAAACTATATACGGATATGGATCTTGCCAAACCTATAACTGAAAGGGGGGATAACGCGCTTGTAGTCAATAGGGATAGTATTAGATGTTAGTCAATATGTGGATGTATTATAGCGCGGAGTCTTGGCTTAAAGCTGTAGATTGTGTTGGTGCAGTCCAAAGACTAAAATGTCAGTTACAATCATTAGAAGTCGATGCTGATCATGAAAAAGTGTATGGAATGGATAGATTTAGTGATGATTATTTAGATAATCTAGTTAATAAGTATGGGGGAGGAATACGCTTTTGTGAGAAATACTTAAAATCGCATGTAGATGGTATAGGGTGTATTTGTTGTATAAAGCAATTAATAGAAGACCTTAAAGAAATATCATTGGAATAATTTATACACGAAATAGAAAGGTATTTACCGAATTTTGAGCCATCAGATGACGACTCACCCAGTGAAGGTGTGCATTAATGAGTCCAAAAACGTAGTTCACTACATAGTAGTATGGGAGTTGGCTCACAGGCATGCGAAAAGGAGAATGGGAACAATTAGCTAGAGATTCTGCACGATTTAAAAAGAATAGAGTGCTGTGGTAATATAATTTCACCAATCCTCGAAAACAGCATCGTGAGTGTGTTTGTCAGACGCTTTAGTAGTATGTAGTGATATATATATATATATATATATATATATATAATATATATATATATATATGTCTGTGTGTATAGGATAGTATTTAATACCATTTAACGTTCAACTAGGTGAATGTCTGGATGTTTAACACTTTGTAGTTCTGGCTCATAGAACTGACCTTGAATCTCTTCATCTCGACTATCACGTAATGTGTAGGTGAGTGGGCTTGAACGTTTAACTGTTGATATTCGAAAGACTTCGTAACTCCAATTAGGTGTGTACCCCTTAGAGAATATGCTTCTATGTTTGCTAATGCGTACATGTTCCCCACTTTAAATTTAGGTGTTTTACGGTCAAGAATTTTTGACATTTTAAATGTTTCGAAAAGATGCACTATTTTTTCCGATACATCTACCGGTTTGTATCCAGTTGTTCTATGCTTTCTTGAATTATACTCGGCGACAATGTACGGCAATATTGATAGCCACTTATAGGATCCTTCCATGCTGAAGGTTTTCCATATTATTGCTTTAAGGGTGCGATTTACACGTTCGAATATGCTACTTTTCAAGGTGGTATAACTACTGTAATGATTGATATTAAATTTTTTCATTACTTTTTTGAATTCAGCATTATAGAACTTAGTTCCCATATCGGTTTGTAAATGTGTAGGTGTCCTTTTCAAACCAGACAAAAGTTTATTTATTAGATCTGCAACTAGCTTACCTTTTTTGCGTTTAATGGGAAAAGCCCAGACATATTTAGAGAATGCATTTATTATTACTAAAATGTATCGAAATCCTTTATTCATCCGAGCATATGGTATCATTTCCACTAAATCAGCTTGAAATAGATCATTTAAACCTTGTAGTACAAGACAACGCCGCGGAAAATTCTTCTTGCAGGTTTGTGCAGTTCTTCAACAACATCAGCTTTACTCATTTTTTGTCAGTTTGGATTTTACTACGAACTCTACGTTGAATATCGTTGCAGTTGAAAACTGTACAAACTCCGGTATGGTTACACGAATTACATCGTTCCTCTTAAGAGGCTGACCAATTACATCCTTTGCCAGCTCAAATTTTTTACCATCTATGTTAAGCTCAAAACTTGGATGACTCACCTGCAATATACTATAGTGCCGTCGTTACAGGGATAGGTATATTGATCAACTACGCCGGTAGGTAGACTAATTCTCTTCTTTACGGCGATTCCAGAAAATGAAATGAAAGTTTCATAAGACAGATCGCTATGATGAACAATATGTTTCCCAAATTTATCCACTGTCATTTGATGATGAAGATGTCCGCCAAATTTATCTATTGGCATCACTGGTGGACATGTAGTACTATCTTTAGTGATAGTCGTCGTAACAATGAAAGGAAATGACTATAGTGGTAGGTTTATAACAAGATCTGTTACTTTATTACTTTTGCGTTACGTAGTTCGTCAATTATATATATTATTTCGTTGTGATTGCTAGTATTTCCTGTTGGCATAGATCCTAATCATTTCCTTAACCAATCGACTAACTTATTCGGATTATTCCATGGTACAAACTCAATAGGTTTATTATTGTATCGCAATAGCTGCAGTCCACCACCTCTTTTGGATATAGAAGTTGTTCGAGATCTGGTGGCTGGAGGTGCAATAGATGATGTGGCAGAACGTTTTCTAGGTTGAAGTAATGGTTTAATGATTTCAAGGTACTTCTTACTATTAGTTCCTCGGATTTGATCATCAGGGTTATAATTACGTCGGGCAGCATGCGTACGACGCAAAATGTCATTGTATTGCTGTAGATCCCTCTTTTTGTATCCCGTAGGAACTTTTTTAAAAAGTAGTTCATATAATCCCGGTGTTCCCTCATAGTCTAGGGATGATCCATCGGGAAGAGCGATTCGCAAATTTTCTCCAACAAAATCTAGTTCAGCATCGCCAATAAAAAATTTCTCTTCTTCAGGAATGAAATACACACCATACGTTAAGTCATATTCATCCTCGGTATCTCTAAAGATACCTTCGACGTAGTATTTCGCTAATCCTTCGTATTGATTAAGATACTCTTCAAAGGCGGGTTGAGATCCAGCAGCTAGTAGTTCCGATTTCAATTGTTGTAAAGTAGGAATTTCCACCTCGTCGTCATGTGTGACATCAGCAATTACAGATTCATGTACAGGTGTGGGAATGGTGTCAATAGTACGCGGCTCCTTACGTATTCTAGAGGTTTTTGGTGTATAATGTAAAAATACTTCATTTTCATGTGCAATGGACTTCCGACTTCTGGCGAAAGGGGTTCAACTTTGATGAGAGAACCATCATTTTTAGTAATTAATTGTTTTAATGGTTGTGTAATAGGTTTAAAGTGTGCCTCCATTGCACGCTCTGTAAGTGCAGTAACTTCTTTCAAACTAGCATATTTCTGTTGCACACTCTTGCGAGCACGCAAAATGTCTTGTACTAAGCGCTCCTCCATTACGGCTGTACGTTGACAGTCCTAGTACATTATTTATACTGCAATGAAACAGTCAAATCTCTTACGGTAACGACCGTTATTAACATCCTTTCTTTATCAATCACAAGAAATCGAATTTATCACGCCAGCAACAGCAACACAAGTCTTTAAATCTATCAAATGACATATCAACATTAACGTGATCATCACACATGCTTGAGATTAGTGTGATCTTGTTGAAAAAGAACAAGTAAATTCGCATTATCACGTATAAGCTGTTTTGGAATTGAAGAATACGTTTGACACAGATAGAAACAATCATTATTTCGATGTCTGCCAAAACAAAATGATCTCTAATTTCATTTTGCTTATGACATGCTACATCATCAAAATCATTATTGAATTTTTACGGGACATCACTATTATCACTGTATTCGAAATACCTAATTTCCTTTATGGGCCAGTAACTCCGCAGGTACTGGTATTTAGGTTGATAACATTTGCAATATATATACATTTTCAAAACGTAAAGCCATTTGGATGTTCTAATAAGCTAATCATAACATTGGTTTTCCACAGCCGGATGGTCCGACGATTATACCTCGTTTACATCCCCTTTTAGTAAACCGCGGTGTTTACAGTAGTGCTCCTTGTTAGGAGTAATGTCATAATTTTTGATAGGTAATTCTGTATCTTGCGGAATGAAACGGATGTCACCCATTATGGTACTAAACCACGACTTGTATGACGCTTCTATATATACACACCACGTGCTGAAAGTAGTTTAGTAGTGAAGTGTCAGTCAGTGTGGTATGAAGTATACATCCCAGCGTCAGAGGAAAAAAAAGGTTCAGGATTAATTAATACTTTAATAAATAAATTACCCGTGGAGTTGCAATTATCCGAATATCGATATTGTGGGCCAGGTTCCCGTTAACAAAAACGATTAGCTCGTGGCGACCAAGGTATTAACGAATTGGACGAAGCGTGTAAAGAGCACGATATTGCGTACTCCCAGTCAAACGATCTAAGACAACGACACAGCCCATAAAACTTTGCAACAAAAAGCTTGGAACAGATTTCGTTCTACCGACACTACCTTTGGAGAAAGAGCAGCTGCATTAACCATAGCTGGTATAATGAAAGGAGAACGGACAATGGGAATGGGTGGCAAATCACGGAAAGGACAAAAGAAATTGGGAATGGGAAACAAATCACGACGAAGGAAGCATTCTCGCAGAGCAATTTCGTTTAACAAAGCAGTCCTTCTATCCCGACGTCGTGTTGATGGTAAACTTCGATCATCTTTAAAATTGACAATACAGCAAGCCTTGATCGCTCCAAAACACAAAAAAATTATGTTACCCAAGAGCAGAATATTACCAATACCTCTTATTCCCCTCTTTGCAGCATTAGGAGCTCTAGGTGGCGGTACTGCGGCAGTCGCAAAATCGGTAACTAACGCAAAAGCTGCGACAAAAACGTTAGAAGAAACCAAACAACACAACCAAACAATGGAAGCAGCTGCATTAGGAAAAGGTTTATACATAAAGCCATATAAACGAGGGTTAGGTATATATTTACAACCGTAATTACTCCACTATTTTAAAAGTGATGGTAGCAGAAACACAATTGAGTAGAACTTTACCAAGGTTCAAGATTTTGATACATACAACTGCGGTCATTTAGTCTTACACCTTTCATATGACTGCTCGTACTGATTTTCAGTAGTCGTTACCTGATCGTACACATTTACATTTACCGGTAAAAATTGTATCTTGCAAGCAACCTTTAATCCACCGATTTTTCTTGAGAATGAGTCGGAATATGTAATGGGGTTGACTAGTCTTGAATCTTTCAATACTATACAGAATGTTACTTCAAAGAATAACCAACTCGTGTTTGGAAACGATAAAATTACAATACCACCAGGATCATACGAAATCGCGGATGTGAATAAATATATTAATGAGTCAGTGAAGGGATGGAGAGCATTTATGCATTTACAAGCGAATAATAGTACTATGAAAGCAAGTATGAGAGCAACCAATGACATTAACTTTAATGTGGAAAATTCGATAGGACCTATGCTGGGATTTAATAAAACTGTTTACCAGGCTCAGAAAGTGCGTACCTCTGATAATCCTATTAACATTATCAAAATTAACTCATTAATTATCGAGTGCAATATAACAAGTGGTAGTTTTAAGAATGGTGAAACATCACACATAATTCATCAAGTTCTTTCCCAGTGTACCAGCGGGTATAAAATAATAAGTCCCTCAACATGTCATCTATCTACCTATCAATACATCTACCATTTCGACAATAACACTTAAAATAGTAGACCAAGACGGAGATCTCGTCAATTTTAACGGAGAAGTCATAACGATAGGACTACATTTAAAGAAAATATGGTGACGCGCTATAACACATGTGCATGTAACCAGGCAAATCAAACTATAAAAGATCAAAGTGTGGAAAGGTGAGGTCAGTAAGCGTTCAGCGCCCAAAGCATTGACACCGCAGAACAAAGCATTATTGGAAAGTCTCGGCTTTACAGTACTACAATGAGTATATTAAACGTTAATGAAAACGTTGTCGTTGATAACGCTATCGTTAATTCCGAACTGCACACCCATCAGCCATACACTACCAGATTTGGAAACAATGATGAAATCAGGATACCCATTCAGGAAGACATGTGCACTCTACCATCCGAAAGCTATGTCTACGTAGAGGGACGATTATTACGTCAGGATGGCACTGTCTCTAATACCGCAAGGTTCGTTAATAACGGTATCGCATTTTTATTCAGTGAAATTAGATATGAAATGAATGGAATAGTGGTAGATTCCGTAACGAAAGTAGGATTAACGTCGACAATGAAAGGATTGGTATCATTGACGTCCAATGATCTCGCCCGTCATGAAAATGCAGGTTGGTTTCCTACATCAAACAGTACACTAACAAATGCTCAAGGATACTTTAATGTTTGTATACCTTTGCGAATGCTACTTGGCTTTGCCGAAGATTACAATAAAGTGATTTTGAACATTAGACAAGAACTGGTATTAATTCGTAGTAACATTGATACCGACGCAGTAATTTCAACTGTAGAAGAAGCATTAAAAGTTAACATAGATAAGATATATTGGAAAGTTCCACACATCATTCCAGCATTAGCAGAGGAGTTGGCGTTAACGAAATACATTGATAAAAATGTAAATACGCCAGTAGCATTTAGAAGTTGGGAAACCCATATATCCCGCCGTTTCCAGCAACAGATAAGCATACATGGGCAATCAAAACATCTACTAGTATAGAAACACCTAGATACATTATTATAGGATTTCAAACTGGGCGAGAGAATAATGTTATGCAAGATACGAGCAGATTCGATAAATGTGCACTAAATAATATTCGCGTGTTCCTGAACACGGATCGTTATCCGTATGACAATCTCAACGTTAATTATGATAACAATTGCTTTGCTACGTTGTATGAAATGTTTGCTAAATTCCAAATGTCGTATTACCAAAGAGATGGGCAACCATTACTCACCCCTACGCAATTTACCACGGCTACACCGTTGATTGTCGTAGATTGCTCAAATCAAAGGAAGCATTGCACTCTAAAGCAGTAGTTCTTCGTGTAGAGTTTGAAACAGCGGCAAACATAGCTGCCAATACGACAGCATACTGTGTTGTACTCCACGATCGTTTAGTTACCTACAACGCGTTAACCAAAGCAGTACGACAGTTGTAATACAATGTCCATCAAGTCGATGTACAAGGGTTTAAAATTTCAAAAGCTTTTATACCAAAAGAACTCGCCATTTATAATGGGAAACAAATTGCCCATTTTATTTTTAAATCACCGTACGATAGATGCAGAGAGTCGTCGTCAAGCTACTTGGTTAATGCATAACCAGCACTGTATTAAATGGGAAGAAGGGTATACACCACCACACCACTTTCGAAGAATGCTCGAGAGATTGATTCAGCCAACAGATTCTGTCTATGTCAAGGGCAGAGAGAAAGCAGATTACATCAGAAAATTTGTGACCCAGCCTGTTATTGAACTTGAGGAAAGTCCACCTCTTCCTGCTATGCAACCCGTTTGTTACTTTCATTGTGAATCATTATGTCACTGTGCTTTGAGTAATGTATACTATTTGTATGATACATATATAATGCAATAAGTCTTGTACACATTTTTTAATAAAAAATAGTAAATAATCATTCTCGTATTTTTTATTTATATCACACAGTATTTGTATAGCATATATTCTCTTAATAACGAATTAGTACATAATATTAATATATGTTAAACAACTAAAGGAACAATACAAATTAGTATTAATATTAGTTTCATTATGGAGAGAATATAGTAAAGAAACTAGCAAGTGTCAGTACCCAAACTATTCTTCCTTCCGGTTAATATAAATTCATTTGCTTAGCAACCTGCAATAGTTCGCTCAACGGATCAGCATTCTCCAATTCCGGTATTTGCCAATGTGGAACACGTATCACGTAGTCGATACCGTTTGTCATCCTGGGACCTAAAGGCAATTTTGTTTAATTCGATATATATAATATATATATATATATATATATATATATAAATATATCATGTAAGGTTGATCGAAACACAAGCATTTTACACATTACTGTTTTATCAGACCCTCCGCAACCGCTTTGTAGTCTACTTCCGTCAACACTTTCTGAATAACAACTTTCTTAACACCTTTCGCTTTCTTAACAACTTCATTATCAGCAAGCTTGAGACAGTATGACTTCGATCTTGCACCACAAAAATATTGAATCGCTTTCCTGCGTACTCATCTTTCATTCGTCCAACGACGGAAGCAGTCGTAGGAATACCATGCAACTCATTTTGATAGTTGGAAGTATCATATTCGTCTAAATTATTTTGCATGTGTGCATACATATCATCAGTTACTATCTCAACAATCAAAGAATCCGTGTCAGTATAGAGCAACTGAGCTCGTAAGATATCATAAAAAAACCGATACGTTATAATTTTGGAAAGATCTAAAATACTGAATCAGACATAGACGGGTTTGTTATACGTAACTGCCTATTTCGAAAATTCCGACGAAAACAATTTGTCAGTGAATTGAATAAAATTTTTAAATTGCGGTTTTGCAACGTACCGCTAGACCTACCCGACGACCGTTATTTTCCCAATGTGTTAACAGTTTAATAACTCTTCATTTATCGACATTTTCCATTGTTTTACCAAACACGCCATTATTCATAATCTTATAGAAATCCTTTTCGAACTTGTTCTGTGCTGCGTTACGGAGAGCTGTATTAAGGTCTACGTATGGTATTAGCCACGGACTCTGACGAAAGCGTAAAACCCTATGAATACGAGTAACAATTAAGCCATGCTCTATACATTGTTTTAAATAGCGTTAATGTATAACGTAGTTGGTCTTATTACACAGGTTAGGGATTAACTTCTCCTCCTGAAAATGTGATGCGCACATCATTTCAGGACAAAACGGATAATCGTTGTGTTCGTCATGCAGATGGTGGGGATAATGTATATCAACCTCCAGTACAAATCCAACATCGGCGTCATCATCAATCTTAATACGTCAAAGTGATCTATTTCCTCTTGAGGTAACCACATAAACCCATCGTGCGGCAGGTATTGCTTCATACTCCAGCCGTATAAATTCGTAGCATCTAAATATTGTAAAAACACTTTGTTGTTTAGGATCATAGTTTGGAACAAACTCGTTATTAGCGATGCTTCTCCGCTTGATACAAGTACTCACTCCACCACGAATACCTTGTTTAAAAAGTGGTACATATCCATATCCGTCAGTAATTCTAGCTCTACTTTCGTACATTTCAACATGGCATCCCACGCCAATCCAGGCAAAGTGACATACTGTGCAGGTTCTAACCCATACACACCCATACATAACCGCCTAAAGTTTTCAAACACGTCAGCCAATAACAACACATCTGATTTTAAATAAATATCAGCATAATCACCTAGTGTATTACACTTAAAGTGATCCCATACCAGTAGAACGCGACAGTATTCGTCATCGGAAATATTTGCATCGCGCATTTTGTCGTAGAATTTGTCATATGATGGCATCGTGACGTCGTTCAATTTACTAAAGCTGTCTACGTACGCATAAGGAAACTACCTTTCTTTCTCACTAAGTTGAAGTCGCTATCATTACTAAAATATTTCCGTACCTCCATACATTGATCATCTGATAAATTCTGAGATAGAGTATCTAAGGATGCAGCCATGAACCTACAACTATCGACGAAACGTAAATTAATGTATTTCTTTTCCCTGATACCATGACTGTTTACATATTCATCAACAAAATGTGCTTACCAAACGTTATATATTTTTCACTGTTAACAGGAAGTACGGTAATTTCTTCCGTTTCACTCGCTAACTGTTTAATGAACAGGTGAACATCATAACCACTGAGATTATGTAGAAAAACGGGAGAAATGTAGGTACCTGATAGTTTAAGTTACACGTTGAATGTGCTGCACCAGTAACGTGACAGTGATCTCGTACTTTCGGATTTGTCGGATCGCCCGTAAAGTGCTTGCCGCATATGTAACAACATACACTGCGTTCATACGTAACCTGTTGTTCATCCGTTAATGGGACTCTGGTTCAGCCGTATCTACCGGTACTAAGAGCGCTTAAAATCTGCATATATTACGAATGGTAGAACCATTTGTTTCTGATATTATATTTTCCGCGTAGAATTCGCCGGTTATGTCTTTTATTTTCAAGTCAGGTAATTTTGTACTTACGAAGTTACAGTCATGTGACACGTGTCGGGTTAATTGCTCCTCGGATCTAAAGTAATACAAGCATGCATCACAAAAATACATTGCTCCGTTCCGCCGAGGTATTTGGTTGCTAAGTAAACGAGAAAAATTTTTATCCATACATAATGCTGATTATCTGTTTGGTTACTGACTAATAATAATAAATTAACATGACTGCCTGTTTGGCTTTGGTATATAAGAGGCCCCACTACCTCTGTGACAACCCCATCACGATACGTATCTATGGAAATGTTTTATTGGTCTCAAACGTTGAAATATTCGTCAGCTTAACAGGGAACTGTACACCATTCCAGTTGAATAACGTCTGGAAATCAGGGTAAGAAATTGTCCGTTGTAGACCCTTTTGGTGTCACTAGTGCCGATACAACAGCCCATGCAAAGCAGCAATTATCATTATTTTTACATTGACTATGGCGTGTTTATGTGCGATTTCGGCGGGGACAGATAGGATGAACCCGTGGGGGAGAAAATTTAAGGTTTACCTCTATATACAGAATTGCACCAGGGACCACCCTAAAACAGTTGTTACTAATCGATTACACCAATGATACCTTACCAGAATCTTTATGCTGAAATTCGGATTGTTTGCATCCAATATTTCACTTATTCTTTGGAAATACTCTTCTAACACCGTCCCTACACTTAGAATATCATACTTAGTCTGAAAGGATTTCAGTTCTGTGCTTTCCTACTGTTCAAAAAGTATAAACCAAACAGCTCAACATTACATTTTAATGAGTGTTTTCTGCAACTGATTTTGTACTACCTTCAATACGTTCCCTTTAACGTCTGCCATAAAGGTGGACACATCAGTATGCGTATTGCATGGTGACAGCGGTACGACACAATGCGTTGTTTAAACGCATTTCGAATCACTTCAACCCCAGTATCGACAAAAACATACATTTGCTTTATGCCTATTGCTTCTGAGGTGTCCTTGAAGCATACCAGGTACATCCATTGAACAATCTGTGGTACACCTCAACACCACTATTTTTTTTACCGGTTCATCGCTTGGTCAGACTTCCGCTTCCAGTTGCTCAACCCTGATGGTCCGGGTTTCGCATTATCCTTCGCATAGTTTACCCCAGATGGTCCTGGTTGCCAAAGGAATCAAACATGTCTATGTACTGCTTTGTTATCGTCGGAAGTGATTCCTTGCACCAATTGCTCCCTGTGGTTTGGTTTTGCAACGAAACCTCCTGCATGCCAGATGGTGGGTAGATACTGACATCCAGCAGTTTTTGATGAGAGGGAATCCTTTCGAGAAAATTTCAAATTCACATTGGAAACTTTTTCAAAAAAAACAAAAAAAAAAATTTTGAAAGAAAAAATTTTACCTTATTGCAAGTTGGTTTGATGTTTTTAGAACTTGGGTGCAATTACAAAGTTGAGACAACTGGTACAGTATATATATATATATATATATATATATATAAATTTATATATAATATATATATATATATATATCATTCTTTGGGAGGTTCTTAAGACCGTAATAGTTTTCAATATACATTTATATATAACCATATTGGAAAGTAAAGTAAACGTTGTTCAGTGGCATAAACCTGCAGGGAAAAAAAAAAAAATAAAAAAAAATAATAAAAAAAAAAAATGATATGATTGAATTTAATTTTTTAAAAACAAAAATATTAAAATAATACATTTACCGAGACACTTAAATTGAATAAATCAAAATTTAAACCCATTTACAATCAGAGTAAATATAACTATCTCTATCAATCATTTTCGTTGAAACGCAATGATTTTTTTTATACATAAAATATATAAAATATATAACAAAATAAATAAACTAAATTACATGATAATTTGTATTGACTAAAACCAATTATAAGTTAAACTAAAAAATAACTTAATTTTTTAAACTTTAAAGTTTAAAAAATATTTACCTATACAAGATAAAAAAAACGTTTAGTGCGAAATTTTGAACAATCTAAGATAAAAATTATCCACGTAACAAGGATTACAACCATAAAAAAAACGCTTAAATTGCAAACTTTTTGAAAAAATAACATAACGTTTTCATCCATTTAATGGTAATTAGAAAAGTTAACTTTAGATCCGTCTTACAATTAAAAGAAATACTAATTCAACTAATAAGAAAATTAAATTTTATTTAACCAAATCTAAAATTTTAATAAATTTACAAATTTTAAAATTTTATTTAAAAATATTTAAAAAAATTTTTATAAAACGGCTTTAACAAAATTGATTTAAAATTTAAACTTGAAAATACCTTCATTTATTATCAATAATAAACAACAGTTCACTTAAATTAAAATGAACTGGTTCTTATTATTTTTTTTACAAAGCGTAACCTTTTTACTAAATATTAGCAAATCATTATTTTAATTTAACTTATAAAATTTAAAAAAATTAATTATTCAGTTATTAAAAAAACTAATCTCACAATATTTGATTTGCCTGAATATTGACCAACCTACAAACGATCAACTGGAATTCTTTAAATGAAATTAAAAACGAAATCCAAATTTATGACCTTTCATATTTTTAAAAAATATAATAGATATGTAACAAACTTTTTTAAATAAAACCTTATAAATACATATTTTTTGAAATATTAATACTGATATCATTATTGATATTATCCTGGGTTCCCATTTATATAATCACAAATTATACTTAAAAAAATTTGTTTTCTGATAGTTTAAAAAACCCGGGAAGTATTACCAATTTTTTTTCACTGTATTTCGAAACAAAAATTAGATTGCCTTTCTAACTAGAACTGTTTTAAATGCTTATAAAAATTTAACTAGATTTGAAAAAAGATAACTTGTGGCATCTTTATAAAAGTCCATTAAATCATTAATTCGTAAAAGGAGCTCAGATTTGCCTGAATATTAAAGTATACAACAGATCATATTGAAAATCTATTTAAAAATAACTTATCCCAAACAAACTTTATATAAAGTTTAATACATATTTAATTTTCTTTTAAAAAATATAAGGAACGCTAAATAAATTTATTTAATGTTAATCTGTCTTAACAAAATTCAATTACTTAATTTAAATTTGTAACTGTGATCAGAAAAAAAAATAACTAGTATCAAATTATTTTAAATAGCATCTAAAATAATTTATCTGAATATTAAATTAAAAGTGTCTTCCCATCGCCTTTGCAACGGCATTGATTTGAATTCAAACCGTTATTCATATATAAAATTTTTCAATTAAAAATAATACATGATATAAGTAAGATCATAAAAAAAAAATAAATGTCACTAATATGTTACAAATAATAATATAAAAAAGATCTTGCCCTCGATATATTGCGTCAACACTTGTTTCAAATACTATACCTTCATAGCAAAATGTCTGCTTTTATACTCAATGTGAAGGTTAAAATGCATAAATTGAAAAATGTAGTATATTCCCAATATGGTAAAGTCTTAGTAATTGTTACTTTTATTACTTTGTTTATTCTAATTAACCAACCAGAATGTAACAAAAGATGCGGTCATAAATAAATTTGCTGACCTCATATTTAGTTTTCATTAGAGCAAATTTGTTTTATTTAAGTGTTAAAATTTGGTATTGTGCTCTAATGGTGTTTTTTCTAATATTTTTCATGTTGGAATACCATTTTTTCTTACTGATACTTTTTTATTTAAATTGTTTAACTATTACACCAGAACTCGTTTTTTCATATATAACATCTGTTATCGGGTCTAATAACAAACTGTTTTGCTATAATTTAAAAATCCTGTCTTTTTGTTTTAACAACATATCTTTCATGACTTTAATTATTAATTTTACCTATTTTTAATGAAAAAAATCGTTTTTAATTACTTATACGTTATTTTTCACTTTAAAAAAAGAAAACAGGAAAAAAAATTATTTAAACCTAATGCCTCCATAGACCTTTTCTATTATTTGTAAACTAATCATTATGAATAATTTTTTTTCTTTTACAGATCATATAAATAAAAGTCGAACTCTATTTTTATTGCTAAAAAAAAATCTTTTTTCATTTTTCTTGTAAACATACTGACCCATACTATAAACTGCAAGTGTTTTTAGATTTCAAACAAAACACGTTTTAATGTAATGTTATTCTTTAAGCTTTTTTCACAGACGATTATTAATTATTCTAATACTTATCGTTTATAACAAATACTAGTTTTATGTTTTTTCAGTCAAACTTTTTACATGTTATAAAAAATATTAGTTTTCAAAACTTGCTCGATCTCAAATTTTCAATTTATTGCTATTTCCTGAATAATAAATCAACATCTTTCTACCACTTTTTTTGTAAACAGATCACATTTAACTTTCATTCCCTATACAAACCTTTTTTCACATTATTTACATCTAATCATTTCTTTGCAGTTACAATTCTGCAGTCCTTTTCACATCTATAACGACATGGTAATTTTTTTTAGAATAAACCATGGAGCCCTGAAATTACAGGAACATCTACGATACCCAAACTGCACGTATTATTACGTCCAAGATGTAATGAAAGGAATAGAACTTTTCACTTGTCAAATAATGTTTTATTCTAAAGATAATCATATATCTGATTACATTTGTATGTCTTCATTTCTATATGAATTAAATATATTAACAACGTTTTTTTTATTTTGTTAAATGTCACCCAAAATTATCCCCTGTATTAAACTGTTTTGATAAAAATTACAATCTTCATACATCCCTCATCGCTTGCTGCAGCATTTATTTTCCAAGAACGGTTGAATTTTGATGTGGGGTTTAAACCGATGGGCCAGATGTCAATGTTACAGGAACATCTACGATGGAACTGCACTAGCTCCTTGAAGTCCCGCAGATTAATGAAACGGAAGTGGAAGGACCTTCTGCAGTACTAAATCAAAATGTTTTATTCCTAAAGAAAATCATATATCTGAGTAATACATTTGTACATGTTTCTATGAATTAAATATAATTTGTATCTTTATTTCTACAAATTAAATATAAGTCTTTTTTCTACATGAATTAAATATATTAACATATCGGTTTTTTTATTTTGGTAAAAGGTGGGTGAGCAAAAACATACAAGAGGCCAACAAGTGGTTTTTGATAACCAGGTGGTTAAGGATAAAGGTCAACGGATGGCCTTTAATTGTGGAACATGAACGCGCGATATTAAGTAGGTCACACGGATGGCCTTGTAATTGTGGAACAGGAAAGCGGGGTTTGTGACCTTGGTTTATGGTAATGATATGTAATTAGGTCAAACATTGCGCTTTTGACCTTGGTACGGTGGGACCTTTGTTTGGCCAACCTTGGTTGGGGCCTTGGTTGGTGTGCCAGAAGTCTCCAATTTAACTCTTATTATAAACAGTCTATCTTTAAAACGTTTCTTGCTTGTATATTTTCTTTTTAATTTAAATGTGTTTTTCAAATATTAACTATGTCACCATTTTAAGTCAAAGGCGTCTGTTAACCATTTTTTCTTATCAATTGGAAAATGTAAGTAGGTACTTTAATGTAAATTAAATTGCAAAAATAGAGAAGCTTGTAACGTATTAAAATCAAATTCCTTTGCAAAAGTATCTCATTACCCCTGCTCATTGTTGAAATCTGTTAAAATAAAAGGTCTGACGAACATTTTCTTCATCATTTAGGAATTATCATTTGTTTTTGATTATATTTATATTTTGTGGGTTTACGAACCGTAAAAGATAGATGTTTATAGGTGTTCAACGCAGGATACAGATGACCCAAAACACCCAATTTCTATTTTTGTTTTATTGTTTTGTATGGATATGTGTAATCTGAAAAAACGCTGTATTTTTTAACGCATCAGTGTTTTTATCGGTCACATGGTTATTTATTTGCACTCAGTCTTGTGAGGCTTTGTTTTAATGGGTTTTTTTTGATTTGATTCAGTTTGTTAAGTAAAATATTTGCTTGCAATATTTCTTTATGTGTAATTTATTGTAATCGTACGCAATTGTGTAAGTTTAAATTCATAGCCTATTTTTTCTTATTTTTTTTATTATTATCACCAATTTTACTGTTCATAAATGTGTACCAAGCTGCATTATTTTTTTATTTACTTAAAGACTTGATGATTTTTTAAAGTTTGGTAATAATTTTATTCTAATTTATTTATGACAAATTGTATTGATTACATTGGTTTTTTTGTGTTTATGTAGAAACTGCTTTTTATTATTTCTTTTTAATATTATAATTTTGTTTCCTTTAACCTGATTTAATGGTGTTTTTTATATATTTGAACCCTTTATTTTTTTGTGTTATTGCATTTATTAATGTACTTGTTTACTTATTTATCAATAGATTTTTCTTGGTGGATTTTAAAATAGTACCAACTTGAACCATCATTGGTAAAGTTCATTAATTTTAATTTGAGTAATTATAAGTTTTTGTTAGAACGAAAAGTTCGTAAATTTTATTTATTTTTAATAAAATTAATAATAATTTTAATTACATGTTTATTTTGAACTTATTCGTTTAAAAAAATTATAATAATTAGTCAAGATGTTTGTTGTGAATCGATATTGGGTCAACCATTAATACAAGTAGTTTCATTGTAATTCAAACTTAAATTTAATCAGTTCTACATAATAAAGACAAAAAATCGATTCTTGAACCTCGATAGCGCATTGGTTAGGGGTACTTAGCAAAGAATCGTATTATATCCTACCAAATAAACTTTTATGTATGTGTTTAATAAAATTAATAATAATTGTTAATTAATATTTACTTTTGAACTTATTCGTTCATAACAAAACTTATAATAATTTAATATTAGTCAAGTTGCTTTTGGTATGTGTGAATCCTTGCGATATTGCAGGCTCACATTCTATTAATATAAGTAGTTTGATTGTAATCTCATTATATTTAGAATTTACATCAGTTCTACATACAGAAAGACAAAATTTACATCGATTGGTGCTTGAATCTCGATAGCGCAGTTGGTTAGCGCGGTACTCTACAAAGTACATGTAGGTTCATATCCTACTCGAGGTAAACTTTTATTTATGTATTTAATAAAATTAATAATAATTGTTAGTTAGATATTTATTTGAACTTATTCGTTCATAACTAAAACTTATAATAATTTAAAATTAGTCAAGTTGCTTTTGGTATTTGAATGCGATATTGCAACTCATTTCATTAATATAAGTAGTTTGGTTGTAATCTCATTATATTTAGAGTTTACATCAGTTCTATATACATAAAGACAAAATTTACATCGATTGGGCTTGAACCTCGATGTGCGGTACTCTAGAAAAGTACAGGTCGTAGGTTCATATCCAACTTGAGGTCAACTTTTATTTATGCATTTAATAAAATTAATAATATTTTTAATTTGAGTAGTTTCATAGTTTACCTATCCCCCATAATGCAACACTTAACCTCATCAAGCCTATCTAATCAAATAGCACAGCGTACCTACCACTAGACGGTCAATTTTTTGGTCATTTGAGGTTTGCGAGTAATTAAATATCAGACTTGTAAATAAATTTATGTTTTAAACATTGCCAAGAAAAGCAATGTAAGTTAAGCGAGTAATTTGAGTAATAGTAGCATTATTGTCAGTAAAATCAAGATAAATCACTTAACGATTGTTTTGTTCTTGAACTTGCATCATTGCGAATAAGCTCAAATTACGCTTTTTAAGATAGGGTACCTGGGGACGCTACAATACCTAGTTTATCCATTACCTTGCTAATTTATTGAAATGTGTAAATATTAAATTGTTGCACCATTAATATCTATAATACAAAAGATAATTTCTCTTTATGTTTCTAATAAATCAGTGCCTAACTTTTATTACGTAATAATATCAAAGTTTCAACAATTTTCTAATTCTGTGTTTCGCTTTATCGTTGGTGAAAGTTATTCAATGGCTTTATTCAAAGCGTTAAGTCGTAATGCGCATGGCGTATGTATCAAAACCACAAAATGTAAAACATCGGCCGGCTATTGTATATATGGTTAACTATACCACCACGAGTTGTGGATGGTGGGAAAGGAAAAATGAAAAGAGTGAGACAGCATTACGGTAAGCAATTTTACATTACGGTCGCCTCTTACTTATTTTTACTCAACGCTTTTGATAATACGACAAACCACTTAGTATTTAAATTCAGAAACATTCATGGTCTGTCCAGATGGACCGATGTACTTTAATTATCCGTTACCTTCGTGAAAACATATGCAAGATGATGATTACAAATTGAAAACGATAACAACGAACACATCAATGTGTATGGTGATACGCGAGAACTACAAATGTACATTTGTATAAAAAATAACACTTTCTGGTTTTACCTTCATTATAAGATGTAGAAGTTTTGTTTTTATCTTATATTGGCATAAATTGAGTAATATATTAATTCTGTCGTGTAGGTTGAGTCTATCTTATTATTTTTTCAAAATAAAATATATATGAAATACACATTTAAAAGCACTAAAAATGCACTGACTGGAATTACCCGCCGAGTGGGTGAATACGGTCAACGCCTACTTGATAATTGCGTTATATATTTTTCGCAGTTTATACTTTCTATTTAAATTTTATTCCACAGCTTAGTCATTAGTTAAAGTATAGATGTGATAGTTTAAATTAACAGTCATAATATTTTTGTCGTTTATGCACGATTTCGCTTGGTGACCGCTATTCACACGCTACATCTCTTTGTCAAAAAAGTTAATTATTATAAGTAGATTCTTACCACTTTTTCCAAAATAGCTGTAATAAAGTGTTCAAAAGTTTGAAAATTTTTGAATAAGTACATAATTTTCTTAAAAATATGGATATTTTGAACTTCAAAATGTATTATTAAATGTGAAATATATTATTATAGCTTTTAGCTCTACTACAAATCTAAATATTGTATTTATGTCTGTTACCAATCTGTATAGGTATCAACAAGAGAATATTTTTATGCCAACAGAGTTCTGTAACTATTTTTGTTTCGAAAAGTAAACAACGAAAATAAAAAACATAATACATATATTATGTGAGAAGCTACCTAAGACAGCGATATATTTATAAAACGAAAAATTCTATGTGTGTTACTTTTTAAAAGAATTACTATAAAATACAATACAACTTTGGTAGAACATAGTAAAATGAAATGGAAATATATTTATTAGTTGTTTATTCAAGAAAACAACTTGTCATCATACTAAAACGTAGAACAAATAAACAAAATGATAACTTTTTTTTAATTTAACAAAATTAACGTTATCATGTTAATGTAACTCAATATGAAAGTGATTAATCAGTTAATCCGCTCACCAGTTGGTATAATTTAAGTACAATCGAATAAATCCATACCGTAAGGTGCTTAACACATAATGAATAAAGTAACTATAATGAATGTTGGTAAATTGAATTTCCATTACTTATACGCCCTACAATTACAAAGCACAAATAATTACTATATTAGTTACATCAAAACCCATGTCAACAGAATCTCGGTTTATTATAAGTTAATCTTATTTCTTGTGCACATCAAACCGATAATCCGTTGGGCTTCGTATTAACAATAATCCTTCATCGTTCGTAACCCATATGCGATAATACAGGACTGTTATATTAAAGGTTTAAGAACTTTCATGACCAATCCATGTGTTCCAAGAGATTACAGTATGCTCTGATGATACCCTTTCTCAGTAAAGAATAATTATATACCACTATACATGTAATAGGTATTCTTTAGCACGCTTATAAGTAGAACCAATTTATTCAAAATACTATTAAAAAGTTTTAGTGCATGTACATGCAGTTACCACAACTATAATAAATGATTAAGATTGTTTTATTCAATTTAAACTATTCTTCACAAGGAAATTAAAACGTTAAACAGTCTGTGAAATAAATTTTTATTCAGTATCGTTTGTGAATCCTAATGCAATATGATATACTTTTAATGTATACTGAATCAAGAAAAGTAGCGAACAAAACGCTGTTGAATAAGAAGTTTATGAATAGCGATTGAACTCGTTTCGTTTAAATAACAGAAGCTTTACATAAGAAATGTAATAAACTTTAAATACTACTTTAAAACGAATAAATGTTATATAAAAATGAGTTTATAGCACTAGAGAAAATTTCTGAAATTATCTTTCACTAAATAGGAATAACACTTGTAACTTTAAGTAAATTTTAATTTATTGCTTGTCTAAGTTTGGTTGTTTTTGTTTATAATTCTTTTAAGTATTATCGTCTTAATATGTGTTCAGAGTGCTGCAGGTTTCAAGTTTTATGCACATAGTTTTTAGAAGAAAAATTTAGAGGCTTACACAATCCAATATATCACTAATAGTAGTGAGCGTTTTTAGGAGCATACTATTTTCTTTATATATATATATATATATATATATATATATATATATATATATATATATATATATATATATATATATATATATATATATAGGTTTTTTTATAAAACGTGACAGGTTTTTGTTACTAAAGTTAGACTTTTATTTCGAAAAGTAAAGTTTTAGGGCGTAATCTAATTTCATGAAAAAAATTACTCCAGCGTTGCCAGTTCTTCTAGTATCCGCATAATTCGACAAATGAAATTGCACAAGTACTGGGTTGTTTCCAAACTAAAGTCTGGATGACATTGCACCGCCATAAATTTCATCCCTATAAAATGATAAATGTCCATGAATTGTACGATGACGACTGCGACAGAAAAATGGAATTTTGCGACTGGGTTGTAGAAAAAACCAGCAGCAACCGGTAAAAACACATTTTTGTAATGATGAAGCGACTTTTTATTTAAATGGAACCGTGAAGGCAGAATTACAGTTAAGCAGGACGCACATGATCGCGGAACGGAATGGATCGGAATGGATCGGAATGGAACGGAAATTTTAAAAGTATATAATCAAGTTAGAGTCACACTACCGCGGATCAATTGCAGATTGATCGGAACGGAAGCGAATCGCTGGGATTGCTTGTGAGCGAATTTCTTCCGTTGTTCCGCAGTCCAGTTTTCAATCGTATGTTTACAAAATACGCACAACGCACAAGCATTTTAAATAAGACAGGTTGTTTCTCGTACGAAATAAATTAAATACTAAATGACAAGAGCAAGTTATTTGTATTAACATTATATTGTCAAACAGTTCGGTGTGTTGATTTAAAATGAATGAAGAACAATTAATCAATTTAATTCATGAGTTTCCATATCTTTATTTGATAAGTGATAAAAATTATCATAATCAACAAATGAAAGAAAATGCATGGGATGAAATTTCTCGAGAAATGAAAATGCCGGGTTATAAGCATTCTAGCCATATTTATTGTTATAATATAACAATAAAGGACAAGACCTTCAAAATTGAAATATTCTGAATGTGTCTCGATATGTATTGCATCACAGTAGAATTTGCTCATATTTCTCAGACTCTGTAATCCTTGTGGACTTCAGATTTTCTAGCTCACCAGGTTGCCAAGAACATCTATCATTTCGTAAAAAATTATGCAAGCAAGTACCGCCATAATTATCATGTCAAGATGTTCAGGAATAACGTTTAATGTTTTAAGAAAATTCTGAACTTTTACAAAGTAGCCCAAAGGTGTTTTCGCTACATCGTCTAGCTCTGTATGTCGGTAGTTGTAATTTTTTTAATGTTGTTGTTTCGTAGTTGAACTCCAGCACTAGATTTGTACTTAGAGGAAAAGCTTTATCTACAATTACATGAAGCATCAAAATATCACTTCCAGGCAACTTTTTGGTCCAGGTATTTTCAACGTACCGCCATTCAAAGCTCTTCCTAACGTCGAATTTTTGAAAATCTCCATCGCTATTTTTGCCGAAAGCAACTTCAACGGTAATAAATCTTAAGTCAGCATCGACTAGCGCCATCAGGACCACACTAAATTGTTTTTATAATTAAAATAAGTTGAGCCACTGTTTGGTGGCTTTCCGTTACAACATACTTATCCAAAGCCTATACAGTTTGGGTAATTCCATTTTGTACAGAAATCTTTCTCTATATTTTGCCACTGTTCAGTTGATGGTGATGGCATCAAATGTTTGGTGTTGAATTTATAATAATCAACTGATAGATCCGATCATTGAGGGTATTTAGATTTACATCGGCAGGAAATGGAAACGTTTTTGGATAACCTTCTATTGGATAAAAGACAATCATTTTATTTTGAACGCAATTTACTTTACCGGTGAGAGATTACCTTAGTTAGTTATTACCTAGCCACTGGATATGGAGAAGGTCCCCCGACTTCACCCCGCTAGTGTTTCTGTGGGGGCACTTAAAATCCAAGGTGTATGTTACTAAACCTACTTCCGTTGAAGTAGAACGAGAAATTAGGACTATGACACCGGCCATTTTACGTGCAGAAAAATTTTATGACACGTATCTATTGCTGTCGGGTACAACAGGAACATCAGTTTGAACGTTTGATGGAAAGATGATATTTTGTACCATTTTCTTACTAGATTTTCTAATTTTAATAATTTTTATTTGTTATTTCGTTAACAAATTTCACATTCACCAATGTTATTTTTAGTCGTAAAGTAAATTATTAATTTTACCAATATTTGCATAGTTTAACACGCCAAAAGTGAATTTTTGCTAAGACCAGTAGAACAATAATAATTCGTAAACGGCTTCCAAAAGGAAAATTTTTCGCTCCGGTGAAACGCTCTATTAGATTCTACAAACAAAATTTCTTTCATGAAATTTTCTTAGATTACGCACTAAAACTTTACTTTTGGCAGTAAAAGCTATCTTCAGTAATAAAATAGCTATGTCAGTTAAACAAATAACGTATATATATATATATATATATATATATATATATATATATATATAATAGTATGCGCCCTCGGAAATAACGCTTCCGACTATTAGTGATACATTGGATTGTATAAGCCTCTAGGTTTTTCTTCTAAAACCATGTGCACAAAACTTGAAACCTACAGCACTCTGAACACATATTAAGACGACAATACTTATACTTATAATAAAAACAAACCAAACTTAGACAAACAATAAAATTAAAATTTAGTTACAAAGTTACAAATGTGTTGTGTGTGTGTTGTTTTTTTTTGTTGTGTTGTGTGTGTGTTTTGTTTGTGTGTGTGTGTGTTTTTTTTTATTTTTGTTGTGTGTGTGTGTGTGTGTGTGTGTGTGCGTGCGTGCGTGCGTGCGTGCGTGCGTGCTGTGCATGTGCGTTGCATGTCGTGCGTGCGTGCGTGTGCGTGCAATGTGTGCGTTTTGCGTGTGTGTGTGTGTGTGTATATATATATATATATATATATATATATATATATATATATATATATATATATATATATATATATATATATATATAATATATATATACATATATATATATATATATATATATATATATATATATATATATAATTCTGTTTCTTAATCTCTACATCATTCAATCGTTTTTCTCAGTCTCATTTTTTGCAGCAATCATTGCCACGTACGCATCTTTTTTCCTACATACTGCCTTTTTTTACCTATTCATTCCAACAATCACATTTTTTTCTGTCTATCTACACTCAGCTATTTGTTCGTTCCACACTGTTACATTCACATTCAATCCTTTATTCACAGCATCTGCGTATTTCATTCTCGCACCATTATCCACAAGTTTTTCTGCCCTAATTCTGGACGTTTGCACTACGTTTGCTTTCCTTCTCCAGACCCACTTTTGCCCTGAACACACTCTCGATACAATCGAAAAATGGTCCGATCCCCGCATTGCTTTTGTGTCTTTTACAGGTTTCTAAGTCATTCATCCTACACTATCAAATAAATCATATTTTTAGGTTAGTCTCTTTGTCAAGTATACATATGCACATTTTTATATTTATGTATTAGATAGATACAAACAGGCCTCTCTCCATACAGATGTCCACACCTGGCGTTCGCCATTCTCATTGATGCTTTGGTCTTCGCACTTTCCTAGAAAGCGTTCCGTATGTTCTCCCTGTGCACCCACCCATGCATTCATATCTCCCAATATTACCAGTCTTTCGTTTTGCTTACATATGTTTAACACGTTTTCTACATCATTCCAGAAGTTCTCACATCTTTATCGGCTTTTATAAAAATACGGAGTTATACGAGTTATAAAATGCTTAAATCAAATTGGCGGTCATGTGGAACATTTGTAATGATTCATTTTATCTTTTTATCACTTTTCTTCTAGTTATGTTCAAATAATTGTTTTATGTTTTTCATTTGTTATTATGCTCTCAATTTTGTTATCTTCTTGTTTTATTTCATTGTTTTAATAAAATAGAATTTGTGTAGTTTGAATTAAGTTCATTTTATTTTTGAAAAACATTTCAGTTTCTGTCAAAAATCACATTAAAGTAGAAAATATTAATTAACAAGAAAATTGTCGATAATAGGTATAGGTAATGTTATAGCCAAACGATGCATAACTAAATGCTGCATCTATTCATCCAATAATATACAGGGTGTCACATTTGAATTAACAAAGTTTTTCAACTTTGAAAATTGTTTAATAGTTCATCAAATTTTGAACACCATGTATGCAATAAATCAATTGTCAATGAGTATTTCAAAAGTATAGTTCTTATGCTTCTGTCTACTCCAGAAGCACTTTCCATCAGTCAAAAATAAGTAAGACAAGCAGTGTTGAAAATAGGGTTACATCTTTCAAAATTTTTGAAAAATCAAGATATCTAAGAAACAGTTGAAAAAAGGTTATAAGACATCCTAAAATTTTGTCAAGAATCCAAAAATAAAATAATATACAGGGTGTTCCATTTAAAATAAGGAAGTTAGTGGCGACTTCCGGTATAACCGGAAGTAACATGACCTTGAAAATATTTTAGAATGAAAGAGAATCTTAAATAACGCTTAAGTCCAAAAATTCAGATTTCTAAATTGTTTCTAACCTCATAAACTTCTAACGAACGCCTACCGTGGTAAACCCTGTATATACTACATAGCCATATTTATGCTTGAATGAGGGCTATTGTTGTAAGCAGTCACAAGTTTTGGGAGTTTGGAGTATCAATACACCTGTAGGAATTTTTATTTTCAGTGTTTTATTAAATCTTTCAATTACAGATGCGGCTGTCTTTGTTTTAAGAGGTCTCGGCTACGCCCACTTGCTAAACACAACATTAACCGTTAGTATGTAGCTGTATCCACTATTGTGTTTACTTGAAGTTCGCTTATCACATAGATCCGCTTGCGACAGCTTGTAAATGTTACTCACAATATACCTATTGCGCAGAAACTTTTTTATGACTGGTTTATACACAGTATAAGCTTCGTAGGCCTGTAGCCAATTCTTCACTTCACCTCATAGATATGGTGAAGTTTTACATTGTTAGCTAAAGGTGCTATACCCGAAAACCCTGCCGGATGCGCGGAATCATAGTGTACAGCATCCATGTTATGTTCTCCACCTATTCCAGTCTAGTGGAAGGCTTCTTCGTTGAGAGGATCTTCTCGTGGTTTCCCTCGATTCACTATCGGCATCGTAATTCTCACCTATAGTTATAAGGGTGCGTTCAACGTTAGGTGATACAGCAGCAACATCATGTCTTCGCATAATTCCGATAAACTTTCGTGGCATATGTATTTATTTAATATCCGTCGCAAACTGTCACCAACCGTGTGGGTTTGTAATTTTTCTCTGTCTTAACGTTTCGTGAACCAGAGCGATAATGATGGAATTAGGGGTTAATCTCGTCCTTTATTGCGACAGTACCCCTCTTATCCCAACATACATCACCGCTCGTATTCAGTATGCGCAAGAAAGCCTCGCCTTTCTTCCCATATGAAGTCGGCAGCGTTGGTACTATTTTGTCGTCTCTCAGACCTTTGCATTTCGGTAAATCACTAATATTATCATCATCGCCGATGATTGTTATGCTAGCAGGTGACCGTAACTGATCTGAAAAGTGTAGATATCTTTGAAGAACTTGATTGTACTGTTGCCATTTGTCATGTCTGGTCATTTTGGTTTTTAAACTTTATCCATTTTGTTTTGTGACATCTGGCGCCTGCAGACGCTATATAAAATCCAACGGTAGAATAGTCATCTTCTTCAGATTGGGTACATAGTTATTAAAACAAATTACCAAGAATTCCACCAAGTAATGGTCCTAACCGGGGTGGTAGAAATGCAGCACCTTTCTGTTTTCGATTAAAGCGTCAACCATCATATATGATGTAAGCTTTATGACTGAGGCTCAAAACCCTTTTTTCGCTATATTGTATACTTATCAAATACCTTGAGCCCCGAATATTTTGTTCGTAGCACATCCGGTGTATTCTGCTTTAAATCGAACAATAAATATCCGTGTCCTACTAAATGCTGTACCTGAGTCCTGTCACGTGGGTTCTTAAAAAAGATTATGTAATGTGCGTTGAGAGAGATAACCCGCTGTCCACGTTCTTGATGAAATATGTTTTGCGTTAAGAAAAACACACTTAGATTTCTATGATGACAACTCTTTGTAAAAATAGCAACCACCAAACTATTAGTTTCGCGCATTAGATCGTCAATCTCAAATATTAAGACCGGTTTTTCACCGTCAAACTGCTCCGTATCAGGTAAACCCTTCTGAAATTCCACTGAGAGATCTTTGAATAACGGTTGCCACGCGCTGTAGAACAAGATAATTTTTCCAAAATCTGTATCGCAGACAGTTTCGATATTTTTTAGAAAATCAACGATAAAATACGACGCTTGACCCTCCATATCGTGTAGTGTAACGACACTAAAAGGTACTCTGTCATCATCGTGGCTTAAGTACTAGATGAAAAAATCTGCGATCACCGGTATATTCTACTTTATCGTGCTTTCTTTTAATGTCAAAAACGAGATTTGTTTTCTAGCATGTAAACATCAAAAATTGACAATGAAGGTCACTTTATTTACCTTTTTAACATCAAAATGATCCTATTGTTTTCTTTTTAAATATTTACTAAAATTGTGGGAAAAACTACAATTATGTTAAGTTTAATATTGCCATTCTATCATATATGTTGTGGAAAATAGTTACTAAGGACGGGTTTCATAGGAGCGATGGCACTTTTCTTTCCACTCATAAACATTAAACGTCGAATATCAATTTTAAGGTTATATTTATTATGGGCGCACTATCACATGTGTTGCGGGAAATGGTTACTAACGCCATGTTTTATAAGAGTGGCTGTGTCGGGTATTTTTGATCGCGCCATATTTTGAGGAGTAAAATTTACACATGGATATTAATAGGGAACATTTTACGAAGGTTTAGTGTTCTAGGGTTAAAAAAGAGTTTTATCGGCATATGCAAAACGTTATTTTTAATGAAGCGTACTCATGGTTAAATAAGAAAAGAGTAGCTTGGGATCATTTCAGGACAAAATTAATAAAATTGAATATTGCAACGTTACTCACGATTTATGAAAATGAAAAAGTGAGCATAGAGTTGCTAGTGGAAATGTAACAGAACGCTGTAAAAGCAACGAAAAAAACTGCAATATTTTTATTACAAATTTTAACTCTTGAAACTGGTTTTATCTTAAAATTTTTTACCTACATTACACCATTTTCTTAATTTGTTCTTGGTGTCAGTTAAAAAGCAAGCAAATAAAAGAGGTTTGTGTTACAACTCCAAGCATATATAACTGCCCAAATAGGAATGAATTTACTGTTTATAGTCTTGTTTACTCAAAACGTTAAATATAAAAGAGATTTTTATCAATCTTTATAGTAATATATTTACGATACTTCAAGCGTCGCGTCGTTAATTCTCTATAAGGTCTCTCAACTTATTAACAGCCTAGAAAAATATTTTCAAAACAAAAATAAGCATTAATGTGTACACCGTTAACACATTAACCTACAGCGAGTAACGATTGATACTAAGACCTATAAATAAAAGCTTGTCTAAGTATAACCTTTACACATTGATTACATCGCAAATACCGATACGATTATCTAATTATGTATGTATTTTATTGAGTGTATTTACTGTAATTAAACCCTAGTAATAAATTATTTTAACTTCTTGCATAATTACGGTTCAAAGGCATCAACAATTTTACATCAAAAATTAGTTTTCTCAGAATGCTTAATTTCTCAATTTTTCACAGACACTCATTTTATGTCACTATACCAATTTGTATTTCCCGCTGTTATTAGCGTTATCAAATGAAGTGACCAATTTTAGACTGTAACGTTCGACACAAAATGATATTTACCGTATTTGACAAACAAAATACACCTACGTACCACACAAAAACATCGAAAGTTTCAATAGCAAAGCTATCATCATTACCGGTCGAATGAACCCCAGTCGCCCGCTAATGATCCAGATTTTTCAACCGTATTTAAAATGGATTAAAAGATCCTTTGTTTCATGTCAAACTATACGCGATTGAAAACGAATAGAATAGAATTACCTACTCTACACGTAATACGACACCTACTTCCTTAAGAAAGTTGAAGTGGTTAACATATTTTAAAGAATAAATCAAACTATTTTTGGTTTATTATTTCGTCATAGTAAATGTGGCCAATAGTATCGCTCCATTTTATACCACGTGACTGTTTTACAAACGAGAAAAAAGTTGCATAGATTTTATAACTGAATAAACCCTTCTACTAAGTGATTGGTGATATAGATTGTCAGACTTCAGGGTAGTTTATCTAAAGCGACCATATACCGGATGTAGTGTGTATCTAAGACGGTAGAAAAAAGAAAGTGTTCATTTAATAGAGATTTTGAAAGTGAATATACACTGTGGGCCAAATTAAACTTCCACACTTTTTCATCGCTAATAACTTTTTCCCGTTGCACCTTTTTAATCAGTTTTGGAGGGAAGATAGGCTGTTATGTTCTTCGTAGGATATCTAGTTTTGATCAAAAAGTTTTAGACAGAACCGAACTAACGTGACTTTTTCTAAAATGCTGCATTTAACGTCGTTGCAAAAGAAATCTGTTTTACTCAAATTGAAGATGATACGTTTTTTCGATAACTAAACTACCGAAAGACACATGCTAATCGAAACTGAAAAAAAAATTAGCAACCCAGACATTTTTTTTCCGGTGGGGGTTTTATTAATTCGTGAAGATAAGATTTCAATTAAATCAGTAAGGGACTCCTTCAATTATTGTACTAGAAAATGAGTTTCTCCAAAAAAATTGGCTAGTAAGAACAAGTTCAAAATTTCTCGCTCTTTTAAGAGAAACCAATGGCTCAATTGAAATGATACAATGACGTGGAAGAAAAATAACAGCAAGAACTGAAGGAAATATTGATAGGGTCAGAGGTATTATTGCAAATCTAGGACCAGATCAGACAACTAGTTCAAGAAGAGTAAGTAAAATAATGTCAACAAGAATTTTAAAAAAAGATCTAGGCTTAAAAGTTTATTAAAAAAATTAACACCTGTTGTTAAACTGAAAAGGGTGGAACGTTGTCGACAACTACTTCGCAGATTGAGGACGCGAACACGCGAAAATATGGTTCAGCGATGAAAAGGTGTTTTCTCTAAGGCAACTTAAAAATATACAGAACAATAGGGTTTATACTACTTCAGAAAAACATATTTTCTTGTAAAGTCTTTTGATTCCCTGCCAACATTTAACCTCTTCTATTATGGCCTTCGTTGCCGTATCAGCTGTTGAAAAGAGGTCTTAGTTTTGTGGATAACCATATAAACTCTGAGGTTTATCAAATGGATACCCTATCGAATATGTTGCCAGTTATTGAAGAGGTCTGTGATTTCTGTCTGCTTATAGATCACGGGAAACAGTAAGGTTTCCGCAAAAACAATGTCCCGATTTTATTGAAACCAAGAATTTTCCTCCAAATAGTCTCTAAATAGATCTCAATCCGGTCGACTATTGTGTATGGTGTCTGTTGGAAAACGTGGTATATTACAACCACACCTTTGAAACAATTCATCAACTAAAAGAAACGATATGATTGAGGAATGTTGGCCAGAATTTTCACAAGCCCTAATTACAAGTGCAATTGGACAATTTCGCCGAAGGCCACAAGCAGTTGTTTATGGTCGCGGCGGAAAATTTTTGTAATGTTTCTTACTAATGTTAGTTGTATTAATTGTTCCTAGTTCCTTTCCTTAATTCTGTTTCTTTAAAAATCAAAGAATTTTTGAACGTTGTTGTGTTTGTTTTATTTTCGCTCTAGCAATTCCAGTTTGAGTAAAACATTTCTCTTTTGCAACAACGTTAAACGCAGCATTTTAGAGAAAGTCACGTAAGTCCGGTCCTGTCTAACCATTTTGATCAAAACTGGATATCCTATGAAGAACATGCCAGCCTACCTGCCCTCCAAAACTGATTAAAAAGGTGCAACAGGTAAAAAGTTATTAGCGGTGAAATGTGTGGCACTTTAATTTGGTCCACAGTATACATTTATGAAAAAGATAGCCTCAAATATTGATTTAAAGTGCTTAAAATGATTTGCACAGTTTTCACCAACTAAAATCTATATACAATATTAATTTATTGTAAAAATCCAGAAAACACATTTCGTTTCGTTAAGAGTAAATTTTTAACAGACGCCAACTAGACAAAACAGCGTCAACCTAAAAAACAAACGACTTCTAAATTTTCTTCTTTGCGAATACAAAATCCTTTATTTATAAAAAATTTAAAACTACTAATGTAACCCGGAGGCATTTAAGCGAAATGTAACATGATATAGTCAATAATGTGATTTTCGCTCTGATTGGTCACAACCCAACCCAGGTACGAGACCAATAGAATAGTAGTGGAGTTAATCGGCCTATTTCTACAGTTTTTGCTTTTTAAGCGCGACGTTTCGGAAGTGGACTCTGCTCCCGTCATCAGGCTTAGTCCTGAGAAGGACTGTTTTCGCACTTGAGTCGAATTCACATGTTACATATCATTTTTTCCCAAGCATTGGACTACTCTCAGATTCGAACTTGGTACATTTGAATTACTAGTATGACACCTTTACCGCTGAGCCACTGAGTAATCCGATATATATTTTTTAGAATATATATATATATATATATATATATATATATATATATATATATATACAGGGTGTTCTAAAAGTCCATCAGGAAACTCCGGGACGAGAATCTACGAGCTAAAATAATAGCAGTTTGTAAGACAATTTTTTTTCGGATTCTCATTTGTTTGCAAATTACGGCTTGTCAGAGACCGATTTTTTAAAATTGTCTTTTTAAATAACTTCTGCATTTCAAGGTCGATTAGTCTCTCATTTGAGATACTTATTAATTAAATCAAGTTCTATTCGAGCAGTAATAAAAAAGTTCCATTATGCGCCGTTAGAGGGCACCCAAAACTCAAAATTTGTTTTGTTGATAACTTTTTCCTCTTGCCGAACATCGCAAAAATATGACCATTATTATAAATAGAAACAATATTAGAAAAAATTATGTGCTCTTTATTCAAGCCGATAAATGCAACCGTTTACTCAGAACTTATAATCCTTATGTTATGTGTATAGTATTTTCTCTTGTTTCTGTTGGACAAATAAAATGTATTATTATTATTATAAAATAAGAGAATCTGTCATACTTTGTTCGTGTAATTCCACTATCTAACGCTATCTCTTTGTAAAACCAGAGTCGTTAAAAAATAAAATAAAAAAATTGGTCTTTGACAAGCCGTAACTTGCAAACAAATGACAATCCTAAAAAAAAATTCCTTACAAACTGCCATTATTTTAGCTCGTAGAATCTCCTCCCGGAGTTTCCTGATGGACTTTTAGAATACCCTGTACATATATATATATATATATATATATATATATATATATATATATATATATATATATATATATATATATATATATATATATATTTAAACCTTTTCGTGATTGGGTAACTTTTGCGCAGGTGTATTAAGCTCTTCGCGCATTATGGGAATCCATATGGGTTTCATTTCTATACCAGCTTGGCTTATTGGATTTTCTGCTAGTGTGATGTATGTGGCTTCTTTGAGTTTCCGACGAGTTGTGTGTGACGATTCTTCATCTTCTTGTTTCGCCCTTGCAAAAGCTGTTCTTATGTTCCTGCGTTATCACTTTGAGTGGTCTACTGCTCTGCCGCATGTGCATGGCAGGTTGTGTACACAATTTTTGGAATTCTGATCTCCATTGTATGGTTTGGTTTTAGTTAGTATTCCCCTGAGGGTTCTGATCGATTTGAAGGCAGTGCGAACTTGTATTTGCTGCCTATCCTTCGTATTTTGTATGAGGTACCTTGTATATATGGTATTATCGCTGCATATTTAGGTTCTTATTTTTCGGTTACCTTTTCCCTGTTTAGGTTAGGTGTTTGAATGAATAGAATAGGCATACGCCTTTCACATCCATCAATGAAAATACTATACAGAAAGATGTTTTTAAACATGAAATACAGGTTAGACTACTGACGTGTTATGAATATAATAATGGTATTATGTAAATTTTACGAATTTAAACACACTGTATTCTGTAACTTGTACGAGGGATGCACAGTATTTAATGTACCTAGCATAGAATACAACATTATTTTTCAACATAATCCCCTTGAACGCGAAGTCACTTATTTCACTTATGTTCAAGCATAGCAACACCTTTCTTGAAAAACTCGGAATCTTGCTCACAGAAGAAGCCCTGTACTGCTCACTGGGAGCTAAGTCGATATGAATTGCATTCATACAAATAAAGCTCTTATGAACTGAAAGAGAATTCCGTGTGACAGTTTTTCTCAGCTTTTTTCTTTAATGCAATAACAAAGTTTTGTAATTAATGCTGCATAATTGACCAGTGATAGTATGCCGCGTTCCAAAAAATCCACTACTAAAATTCCTTCGGCATCCCAAAAAACTGTAGCCATTATTTTGTCCCCTGAATCCTGTATACGAAATTTGCGTAAGGAGGGGAGATCCTGGATGGCGTCACTCCATAATTTTTTGCTTACACTCGGGATTGAAGTGATGAACCCAAGTTTCAACAAACGTAACGTAGCAATCGAGGAAACTTTTAGGATTATGATTAAACAAGGCTACATTGGCCATTAACACTTTCACTGCGTTACGGATAATTCCGGTTTCGATTTCTGTGCATTACATATACTTGAGTGCATGTATCAGATTATTATTTGGGTGCGTTACATACAACCAGATATGTGTACGCATCCCTAATGTTACCTACATCTATGGACGATCGAGTAAATGGTAAAAGGTTTTCTGTGATAACAAAGGCACAAACTGTATTAGATTGGCTGCGTACCTACATCTGGGTATATAATGCATATAGGTGGAGATGAAATGTTTGAAGGTTTTATATAAAGAAAACATGGCCTAAGGAGAAAACGCATTTATTTTTATCGTAAAACAAACTGAAAAATATTAATAAACACAGTTAGATAAGGCTTTACGCTTAAGCATGGAAGTTGTTAAAACAGGGTAAACAAAACCCTAGTGTATTTGGGCAGAGGTAACTCGACGATCTTTTCGGTCAGCTTCCCTACTTGACAATGTAACACGAAGTGTTTTGTAACAACTGGCATACACCTTTTTCATCTGCTAATCTTGTTCTGAACTCGGTAATCGTTAATTTTGTAGTTGAAAACTTGTTATATATGATCCAAGAGTTAACAATATTAGTGCCAAAAAGGAGCTCCAACGGTACTTTTCTGGAACAAAAAATAAAGTCTGTAAAGAAATGTGATGGAAAATAGCAATCAATGAGCATCGTTTATAGTTTCAACCCTAACTCGATTGTTGCATATTTTAAATGATTAAAATAAAATTTCACATTATTTTGGTATATAATTGTAGAACTCTACCGGTTTCGAAAATTAATATTTTCATGGGAAGGAGATTACATGTTGATAGATTTCTTATTTAAAAATAAATAAATTTATTTTTTTTTTATATAAGAAATCTGTCAACATGTAATTAAGATTTATTATTAATTTTATTAAATACATAAGTAAAAAGTTTACCTCGAGTAGGATATGAAGCTACGACCTGTACTTTGCTAGAGTAGTGACGATGAAAATATTAATTTTCGAAACCGGTAGAGTTCTACAATTCTATACTAAAATATTGTGAAATTTTATCCTAATCATTTAAAAAATTAATGAACAGTTTATACTTCATTTATCTTTACATTATTGGTCATAATGTGGACCGCTCTAAATGAAATATATAATTTACCTATACCATTTTAGACCTTTTCTTAAAACGCTGAAATCAACGACCTTTTTTGCTTTGTTGTAATCTAATACACAAGTTGGTTTCATGATGTTCTCATTCTTACGCTTTTTTTTGCCTGAAATACAGGAAAGTTCACATATTTGTGTACAATAAATAGTAGTAATCACTTACCAGTCTCTTTTAATACAATATCATGTTCCGGAACTGTGATAAGCATCAAAACTGGCCTTTGTCTACCCATTTGATGATTTTTACTTTTCCTTGCTGCCTTCCTTCTACTTCTCCTTTTCTCAATTTTCTTGAAAAAATTTTTGGCACTCCTCTCCTATTTACCCATAATGTACCACAGTAAAGGATTTTCAGATCATATAATTTTATAGCAACATTAATAATGGAGTAGAAATTATCGGCAAATAATATCCTATCTGTTTTTCTTTAAACGGTTTTAATAGATCCATGATAACTTTTCGCAATGAGGTAAGTCAATTTTTGGGTTTGGGTTATCAGCTTTTCCACTATATATTATTATATTGTTAGTGTAACCATTTACTGAACATAATTTCTACAACTTTACACCATATTTGTGGGTTTTATTTTACTACCTAAAATGTACTCGCCCCCTAACGGAATCATGGATTCATCAATTACAACAATTCTGCCTGGAGTAACAACTTTTTGATAATTTCATAACAACAAATTAACTAACGGTTTAATTTTATAGAACTTGTTATTTGTGTCAGCAAATCCATTTCTAGCAAAATGAATGAATTTTAATAATAACAGAAATCTATCTCGCTTCATATTCTTTGCAATAAATTTTTTTCGGTAGGCAGGATCTTTTGACCAGTACATGTTAATGTGTGGAACTGTAGTTAATCTCATTATAATAATAGTACCAAAAAAAATTTCTGACTTGCACGTGCCGGTCCAAAATCGGATTCTTGACTTTCTTCTGAATCCTTGTTGAATATGAGAATTTGCGAACTCGTTGGTTTCACTAACAATCCGATACAACACATCGTCAGTTAAGAAAAGTCTCAGTACATCAATTGGTTTTAGTTCTGGCCCCAGATGGCTTAAATCTTCATTGATAACGTCTAAGTCAGGCAGGAGTTCAAAATCGTTGGTACTTTGTTGAACATTTCATGTTGCATTTCGTCTCCTTCGTCCTGTATTCTATCGTCTGATAAAACGTCACCATCAGAATGGTCGGATTCAGTTTCGGAGTTTTATTCACTTAAATATTCGTATGTTTTATCCATTAATGAATCGTCTCTATCGAAATCTTCATATTAGTCGTCAGTGTAGTACGTTGTACGACGTTGAGTTTGAGAATTACGTTGCATTCCAGAACAACCAGGCTTGTCAGAATCTGATACCAACTGGGAAGGGTCCGGCTCCTCCGCTTCTACTACATTTTCTCTCGAATTGTTCAATGCTTTTATATCATAGTCTTCAATAGTATTTTGACTTACTGTTACTGTTAAGGGTCAAATCCAATATTTTCCTCGTTCTGTTACTCATTTTGTAATAAAAACAGCACTTTCCTAACCAGACGACAACTTATTACATAATAAACGCACTGCACAATCTTATATCGTAAACTAACTGCAAATTTTAGATTAAAATTTGCACGTGGTTATACATGCACTCAGGTGTAGGTAACGCACTGAACTAATATTCTTTTACTTCTATGCGTTACATGCAGCCAATTATATGTATCGTTTAAGACTAATACTGCATTTTATAATTACGTAAATCATTAAAATTGGTTAAAAATTAACAAGTTTACGGATTTCGCACTGGAGTAATAATTTTTGATTTTTGGTTACGCACAGAAGTAATACGCTTTACATGCACTCGGGTACATATAACGCAGTGAAAGTTTTAAAGAAGTGACTCTCAAACGTTTTTGTTCGAGGTCAACATTCGGGGTACCCATCCTGCTAACACCATATGAAGCGCTAAATAGTCATTTATTATGGTTCCAATTGTATCATTTGAAAGCCCTGTTATGTCCGCTACACGTCTTGTAAATCGACGATCTTCTCTGATCACGTCATTCACAAGATCAATGTTTTCGTGAGTGCACGCATAATGCGCCCGACCAGCACATTTGAACGTTCGAGACCAATTTTTTTACTACTTGATAGGAAGGAGCAGAATCTCCACCAACCATATCTGTATGAATTTGTTTAATTGTTAAACCTTTCTTTTGTATGTACTTGATGACAGCATGAAGCTCACCTTTTTCCATTTCCCAAAATTTTTTAGTTTGTTTGTCAATAAAATAACAAAATACGTGCGGTTATTAGGGGCGACATATTTCAAGGTCGTCTATGCTAGGGACAATTAATACTGTACATCCCTCGTACCTTGAAAACGGAGCGTTTGCCGACTATATATAACCTTTGATTATTAGAACTGCTCATAGAATAACCCTATCGTTTTAGGAAAGTTTGGCAACACATATTGTAACGTTTCTTTTTCTTGTTAATTTATAATTTAGTGTTGTGTGGAAATTCATTTTTGAATGAAGTCAAACGTTACCACTTCATTTAAGTTATAACCGCTAATTGGTAATACACATGGAAAATAGTAATACCTGGAATTCATAAAAAATATGATCGGCCGGTTGCTTCTTGTTACTGGGTAACGAAAAAAACGAAAAATAAATAAGAAAAGAAAAACGGTCTCTTTTATGATTCCGTCAATTTCTGAATTTTTGAAAGTTACTTTCAAGCTCTAAGTAGAGGACTAATCAGAAGAAACTATTCATATACGTTTATCTTGTTGGAGTTGTGTGGATTTGGTTAGTTTCATACGCATATGCGGACTTGAGGAATTTTAAAAGAAAGGCCTTTTTCGAATTGAAAAAGCTCTTAGAGGTAAATAGAATTTTTGTTGTATCTCTTGTTTCCGAAACGCCATTTATTTTAGCTTTATTTTTAGGATTTTTATCTTGAAGCTTCGTTTTTTATTGTGTTTTCGTTTTTGGAATTTCACTTTGTTTTACTATTGCTTTAGCGGAAAGTGTGGAGATTACAATCGAGACGTTTAAGGGATAACTGTTTCGTCAGGATAATAAAGGTAAGATTGGTTAATTTAAGTTTACACCTCGAGTGCGGAAGCAAAAGTTGGTCAGTGCACTATCCTTTCATTCTTATTCAAGTTGGTTAATAATTACACTTTATTGTTTAGACAGTTGTTAGATTTAAATTTTACAGTTAAGGCTTGTTTACACTGTGACTCGGACACAAACCGTGGATATTTGATTCTGAACGCTAAAGAACACGATATTAAACTTACATTGATTTCTGATAAGTTAGTTATAATTACGTTTGATCTGTAAACACCACAACAAGATTAAGTCACAATTAATTTTTTTTTTTACTAAATTTAAAATGTGAAATTTTAAAAAGCAATTTATCAGTATAAATGAAAATTGACACTTATTTCTACCAAACTGTTAGCAGTCTTGTTGATGACGTCCTAACCGCGATTGTTAGCTTATCTTTCATAATCCATAATTATAATTCCCATTGATGCTTAATTTGAAAATTATTATAGACCCGTAAGATTATAGATATCCTGTTTGGTTTAGTTAAAACTATTTGCTTATGGTATAAATTACTATGGGTAATTGAAATTGTTTTTTTTGTATGTGGATCTTTAATACGGGCTAAGGTAAAGTGCCCATTTACTGACCATGACCCAATTATTGACCGACTTTTCCTATAAATAGCTGAAATAAGATTTTTTAAATAATTAGATGAAAACCAAATCATTTGTTATTTTTCTGATATACTTCTCTGTAAGTTTTTTAGAACTTTTCTTTTTTATGTTATTTACATTTCGCGCCAGAAAATCTTATAGTGAACCGCGCGGGAGAACCAGTGACTTCAGTATGTCCAATGTGTTCATTGAGTTAAGGCTGCTTCCCTGATTGATATCCTAAAATTCATCCAGTAAGTTTATTTTAGAGTAATATTTTATTTGTACACTGTTTAGTATGATGTCCTTATTATATATAAATAGTTTTTATCAAGTTTTTTAAATTATGTTTAAAGTTATATGCTGGTCAGTAATAGGCCCATTAAAATTTTGTTATAACCCAATTCTTGATCTACTGGTCACTAATTAGGATTTGTAGACATTCATTGTCGCATAACCATTAAACATCCCTTTACGTATGATGTACTATTTCAAACTGTTACTTCGAAAACAAAAAATTAACTTTACTGTGGACCAAATTATGACCGTAATATTTCAAACATTTTTAATTTTTTTTCAAATATAAAATTATGGTCACTATATGGCAATTTTATAGATCATAAATTGACTTTCTCGTGATCAAAAAATGGTTCTAGGCTTCTAATAACTAAGAATTGTTTTACTTGGGATTGTATAATAATATTGATTCATTTTCAATTGATATTATTAAGAATATGTATTAATAAATACAAGACCTTTAACTGATTACAATATTATGTATAGGAAATAAGTAAAAATAATAATTTAAATTATAGCCTATACGTGTTGGTCAGTATATAGCAAATACATCGGTCATAATTTGATTTTAATGTGATCAACATTTGGGTCTATGTTTCTGATGACTAAAAATCGTTTTTTATGTAATTTTGGTATAATATTAATTAATTTTCAAATGGAATTGTCAATAATATCTATTAATAAATACAAGACCTTTAAGTGACCACAATATTGTGTATAGGAAATACGCAAAAATAATAATTTGAATTATAACCTACACGTGTTGGTCAGTATATAGCAAATACATCGGTCATAATTTGATTTTAACGTGATCAACAATTGGGTCTATGTTTCTGATGACTAAAAATTGTTTTATGCATAATTGTGTAATAATATTAACGGATTTTCAATTCTAATTGTCAATAATATTTATTAATAAATATAAGACCTTTAACTGACCGCACTAAATAAATGAAGCTAATAATTTAAATGACAATTTTCACACGATGGTCAGTAAATAGCAAATGCATCGATCATTATTTGATTTTACCTTGGTCAAAAAATGGTTTAATGTTGTTCGCTAAAAAATCTGTTACATTTGCGATTATATTATACTATATATTAAAATTTATTAATATGTAATAACAAATACCGTTAACTAACCTAAATCTTTTTTCCACTAAATAAATAAAATTCTTATTAGGATGGCTCCACAAGCAAAGAAGCGAAAATTGTATACGAAAGAAATGCTAGATAATGCGCTCTTAGAAATAGAAAATGGCATGTCGTATGGAAATGCTAGCAAAGCCTTTAACATACCTAAAACAACACTTATGTACAAACGAACAGGAAAACTACCAATGGAAGGAAGACCTGGACCAGCTACGTTTCTTTCTCAGCTGGAAGAAGAAATGTTAGTAAAATGGTTATTACATATTAGTAATATGGGTTTTCCAGCAACAAGAATTCAGCTAGCTGATAGTGTAGAATTACTCTTTAAGCACATGGATAAAGAAAACCCTTTTCCCAATGGTCGACCTACAAAAAAATGGCATCAGCTTTTTGAAAGAAGGCATCCAGAAATTGCTATTCGAGTAGCTCAAAATTTATCAAAAGCCCGATCCGCCCTTAGTGAGGATAAAATAAGAACCTGGCATGCCGAGGTACTAACGTATTTAAAAAATAATAATTTTGACCTTATTTTAAATGATCCAACTCGCATTTATATTTGTGACGAATCCGCCTTTTTTTTAAGCCCAAAGGATAACAGAGTATTAGTAAAACGGGGTGAAAAGGCTGTTTACTCTTTTGTTAGTAATGATGATAAAGAATGCTTAACAACACTTATCATGTGTAACGCTTCCGGACAATTTCCCCCTCCCATGGTTGTTTTTCCATATAAGCGTATTCCTGCAAAAATAAGTAATAAAGCACCTGCATCATGGGGGCTAGGACGAAGTGATTCGGGATGGATGACGGGAGAAACATTTTTTGAGTACATCACTAATATATTTTACAAATGGTTAGTGGGAAACAAAATTTCGTTACCTGTAATTTTGTTTGTTGACGGGCATTCTTATCATCTTACACTAAATCTCAGCGAATTTTGTTCTAAAAATTCCATTATTTTGGTTGCATTATTTCCCAATGCAACTCATATTATTCAGCCATTGGACGTTGCATTTTTTTAGACCATTAAAAATGTCTTGGAAGAAAGTAGTGCTTAACTGGCGGATCGAAAATAATGGAGCTAAAATTGGCAGAGAAGACTTTGCAGGACTTCTAGAAAAATCCTTAAATAACATGCAAAATAAATCAGAAATAATTTCAAATGGCTTCAGAGCTACTGGTTTGTTTCCCTTTAACGTTGCAAATATCGATTTTAAGAAATATTTCAAAATTGATTTGGCAACACCCAGTAATAATGGTAACGATACATATAAAGATTTGAATATTATCAACATTGTTCTAAAACGAATTCAACATGATATCCCGGAAAAAATTGAATTGTTCCAAAATAGTAATGATATTTGGAATGGTGACATTGAAGATCTGAGCTTATTTCAATACTGGAGTTACTTAATGAAAATGAAAAGTGACTTAGAGCATAGTAGACAAATGTCCTTACACAATGAACCCAATCCTTAACAAAATCATCAGAACTGTTCAGTGGAGTTGTGTTCATCTAGCATAGACCATATCATTAATGATCTGCTGGTGCAAAATCAAGACATATCTAAAATGGAGGGAATTCTTTTTGAGGGCAATAGCGTGGTTATTCCTTTCAATGAAAATGATTTTGTTAACTCTTCAGAAATAGATGACAACCTAACCGGTCCAATCGTAATTTCAGTACCCCCTCCTAACGATAACGCCTCAGAAATGGATGGCAACGTAGCTGATCCAATCGTGATACCAGTACCTCCTAACGATCATATAGATATTCATAAGGAATCATCACCAAAAGTTACATCTTTTGAGTACGATAAAACTCCGCCATTATCTTCACCAGTACCTCCTAACGATCATATAGATATTCATAAGGAATCATCACCAAAAGTTACATCTTTTGAGTACGATAAAACTCCGCCATTATCTTCAATTGAAAACAAGCAAAGATCTCCTTCTGTAAAAGAACAAAACAAATATTTTGGAATTTGTGCCCATGCCATTTAAAAAAGCTTTGTTTTGGCCAATGCCAAAAAAGAATGTAGAAAACTTGCAGAGAAGAATTAAGGAAAAAGTTCCTGCAGTAGCATCTTCATCGCAATGGCAAGAATATTATAAAAAAAAGAAAACATTAAAAATAAACAGGAAGAAGAAAAAAACATTAGGAAAGAAGAACGCATACGAAAGAGAAGTGAAAAATAAAAACAAATTCAGCAAAACAACCAAAAGAGGTTGAAATAGTTATAGAAAGCGAAACAGAAGTCGAGAATGCATCCTCTTCATCACAAAGCCACTCAGAAGATAGAGGAATCGTAGTTTTTTGTAATGGAGATTATTGTATTGTGAAGTATGAAAATAAGTATTTTCCGGGAAAAATTTTAGAGATCAGTGAAGAAGAGAATGAAATAGAATATAAAATTAGTGCAATGACTCAAAGTGGTGCTAACTGGAAATGGCCCAATCCAGTGGATATAATATGGTATCGAACGAATGAAATCATGAAAAAGATAACTGAACCTAAGATTATAAATAAAAGGGGCATATATAGTGTAAATGAAATGATGAAATCATGAGGTTATATTGTTTTTTTATTAAATTTTTTTGAAAAGAAATTATTACTTAGTTTTTTATTTATGTTACAAGTCGTTGGCCACTATTTGGTATACTTATTGGTTATTAATTGAGTTTTGTGTATTTTTCAGTGATCAGTAATTGGTTACTGGTGCTTTTTTGAGATTAATATTTTTTTATAATTTTAAATGTAATCCTTAATAAATTCCTAGTTATTCTTTACTACAATTTTATAGTTGGCTTATACGTTTCTCAAACTGTTATATTAATAGCAGGCTTATGTTTATGTTTGAATTTTTCAAATTTGACAAAATTGTTTACTACATCTTTAACAATTTTTAACTAACATTACTACTGACGAAGATAACTGTAAGTGTTATCGAAACGTTTAGATTGTATAATTTAAAGTACACCATTAAAAAATCCCAAAAAAGATAAGTATTTTCTTAATAAATTCCATTCAGTATTTTTAAAAGTATAATTTTGGGGTTACTAGAATTACGTTTCTTTTTTATAGTAGGTTGTTTAATAGCAAATATACAAAGTAAAATGTTTCACGCGTATGCTTAACTGGTCACTAATAGGGCGCTTTACCTTAGTGCATAATTGACCAGTTTATTCATTCACATTTTGTTATTTTGAAGCTGAATATACTTATGTGCCTGTATCGTCTTGTTTTATTATTAGGAGTACCCATGGTGAAAGTAACTTTTTCTTTATAACTATTTGTCACCCTGTTTCTTGAGGCGGGAGCTGGTACTCTTAGATTCGTTAGGATTATGTGTTGTAAGTTTCTGGCGCCACTTTGTCCTTGTCTTTCTATTTAACTAACTCTTGACCCAACAGACGAGCTGCTAACAACGAATCCTGTTACCATTTAGAAGTTACCTTCTTTTAATTATGGGGTTATTTGTTTTTGTTCTTCGTGTTGGTGACAGTACCTGCGTCCGGTACAACTGCGCTGTGCGCATGGAAACATGGTAAAATGTACCCCGTTCTAGTCACGTTTTGCAAAACGTACCAGCGTTTGGTCTCCACCAATCAAAGCAGGGCAAATCTCACCATTGGTACATTTTGCTTAAATGCAACCCGGATTGAACCTGTCAGCGATGTTGCCACGTATACGTTTACAGAAATAAGTACGGTAACTTGAAACTTCATATAATCATTATAAGTTTTTTGTTATGAACGAATAAGTTCAAGGTAAATATGTAATTAAAAATTATTATTAATTTTATTAAATACATAAATAAAGTTTACTCAGTGTTTGAACCTACGACCTGTACTTTGCAAAGTACAGGTCGTAGGTTCAAATCTACTGAGGTAAACTTTTATTTATGTATTTAATAAAATTAATAATAATTTTTAATTACATATTTACTTTGAACTTATTCGTTCATAACAAAAAACTTATAATAATTTAATATTAGTCAAGTTGCTTTGGTATGTGCGAATCCTTGCGATATTGCAGGCTCACATTCCATTAATATAAGTAATTTGATTGTAATCTCATTATATTTAGAATTGACATCCGTTCTACATACATAAAGACAAAATTTACATCGATTGGGGCTTGAACCTTGGTGGCGCAGTTGGTAGCGCTGTACTCTAGCAAAGTACAGGTCGTAGGTTCAAATCCTACTCGAGGTAAACTTTTTATTTATGTATTTAATAAAATTAATAATAATTTTTTCATATAATCAATCTAATTAAAACAAAACCATTTAGCATCCGTTTGGTAGTAGAAAAAAAAACTAGTTAAACGTCACTTTTCTATAAAGCGGTTAAACGTGTTGCCTACCAACCACTCCGTGAAATGTTAAATATTTTGTAGTAAATTCTAAAATGGTGGAATAAAGTGAATGATGAGTATTAAGTAATAATAGTTTCAGGATCGCAACTAAGACCGTTACAATTTTGCGCCAAACTCCATAACCCAAAATAATTAAATGCTGATGTTTTTGTGAAACGCGTAATTTGCTTGAAATTTTATTTCAATTATTTGGGAAAGATTGTTTATATTTCATTTATCATTTACAATATTACTACTTAAAACTTTACTCCCACTACATTCGCTGCATTGGCAACGTACTGTTAGAACCTGAACAATTTTGATAAATTACTGCATATGCAGGTTTATTTGGTGAGCAAAATAATCCAGTATGGTGTCAGTTGCAACTAAATGAGGATGAGGTTAAGGAATTCTTTAATGTAGTGTCAAAAACCTTCAAGCAATACGATTCATTTCTATTATATTTATAATAAATTAATTCACCTGCAACACAGTGTAGTAAGTAGTGCAAGGCAAAAGTGCGAAGGAACCTTCAATCACGTATTTTCAATAAGACGTCTATTTGAACATTTGACCGTTTATTAAGACGTAATATTGAATAAAAATTTAAAGGCAGTATTTTTCGGATCAGTTGAATAGCTGTTTCCTCTAATCGAAATATCATAATAATTAATAGACAGGTATAAGACATATATACCAAAATGGAATGTGCCGTGGTGGTGGGAATGATTTTATAAGAATTAGTAGTAAAGATGGTGCCTTATTGGCGAGTGTGCGACGTATCAAAGGCGGGTAGTAGCGGGAATAAAATTAAGTTTTAGTTATTATTACTATTAACCAACACTTAGTGTAATGACCTTTTTACATGTTACGTTAAAATAATGTAAGTGCGGAATGTGATAAATATTGTTGCGGGTGCGGAGTTAGACGATCGAAACGCATCCGAACGAGTTTAGCGCACACGCAACGTTATTGCACTTCCCTACGAGTTATGGATCCTATTTTTCAGATCAAAAATAGAATTCTGAAGTTCTAAGCAAGTACCGATTTATGGGTTTTAGTATTTCCCATAAACATTAGCTTAGTATTACGCACTGCACTCAAATAGTTACATCACTAGATAGCGCCTCGTGCCGTCCAAAATTGCAGGTGCATAAGTTAAGGTCCTAATGCGTATTTGCATTCCAAGCTTATTTGGTTGAGTCGTTTCACAATTTCCATTGAGGTAGGGTTTTCCAAAATGCCAATTTCTTTTGGAAAGTGTCCTGGGAGGCGAATATTCCGGAGGGAGCAGATTTTCTTTGAAGGCGAATATTCCGGGGGCAAACTTACTAGAGCCAAGTATTGCGGGAAAGAATATTCCGGGGGCGCATATTCCGGGAGCGAACATTCCGGGGCAAATATTTCGAGAATTTACCTGGGGGCGAATTTTCTTTGGGGCGACTATTCCCGGTGCGATTTTTCGTTTCAATATATGTATCATTATCAACAGAAAATATATAAGTAAAATAATAACAAGTAGTTATGGTAACAAATCATGAAGGTAAAACGGCAAACTTGATGTAAATTATAATTCTGTGTTTAAAATTTCTGTTAAAGGTGTGTCCGTAAGGTCAATCTGTTTGTTCATTAAGGTTACTTTATGTTTATAAATCTGTAATGCTACCAAAACATCTAATTTATCTTTTTTGTTACAAAAGTGTTAAAATCTAATATTGTTTTGTGATGTCACATAATTTAATTATTTACTGTTAAATGTTTCGCATAATTTGATTGGTTTGAGTGTTTTATTTTTAACAACTAATCTATCCTTTGTATCTAATATCATAGTTCCTGAGTGTTTGTCCAATATTAACAGAATTGCAGTATGTACAGTTCAGTTTACACATACCCGACTTCAAAATGTCGTTAGTGGAACCTTAGGCATTAAGGAAACGTTTAAGAATATTGGAATTAGTTTTGAAAGCTACTTGGTACTTCTTGTTATTTTGTAATATGTGAGCTACTTTTTCTAATATTCCTCTAAAATTTTCAAAATTGTTACAAAAGTGTAAAAACAAACAACACATTAGATTTTACAAATTTAAACACCGACGAATCAAATTATGCCGAATAGTTGTTAGTAAATAATCACCTTGTGACATCACAAAGCAATGTTACATTCTTGTGGAATATATATATATATATATATATATATATATATATATATATATATATATATATATATATATATATATATAATATATATTTTTGATAAGGATTACATGTTGTATTGAAACGCATTGAGAAATAAATATTTATATAAGGCATTGTGGAATTATATTTTCTTCACCAACTACATATTAGTACTGTAGGGATGTTAAACACAGAGTTCAGGTACAAATTAGATATATGATACCGTTGTTAATTAGCTATGCTACAAATGTAAAATTAATCTTGGTTTAATTTGTTAAATATCATCTATCATTAAAATTTAAAATATAGTAACTTAGTCAATGTACATGTCATTACTAGCGCTTTTATCTTAATCTATATAATTTAAGGTGTAAGCACTTCCAAGTGTGTCTCCCACTACTATAGTATGCACATCTCAGCACTTTTCATAGTATTCCTATCAAATCGTTCTAGCGATTTTGTACAGACTGCTTTCACACGTTCATAATTAAATTGTTAATGTGTACTAAATTTTCCTACATTTTTATTATAAAATATGTTGCAGCCTGCCCACGTTAGCTCCATGGCATTAAACTGACAGTAATATGGTTACAATGCTCGGCAGGAATTTCATCGATTCTTAGGCCTTCTATTTTATGAAACTAACTGCATAAGCTTATCTTTGGACATAGATGATTCATAATCAATGACATGCTTTAGTAAATAATTATAAAGCCCTTTTTTTTAATGACGTGTAAGGGATTACTTCTATTAGCTTCAAGTGATAACTAACATCATCTAATATAAATAAAAAATTGTACACGAGTTAAAGCTGTTTAATTAATCCTCTTCGGCTATACTGTAATTTAAATGAAAAACCGATACTTTAAAATTTAGGAACAGAAGTTGAAAATGTCACTTCTTGCTCATTCTGTTTTTAATAAAGCAATTGGTACATATTCTCTCGTGAATATGTACAATGTAACGATAAGTTTATGAGTAGGATTTCGGTTGTGATCGTATTCAAATTTGTACGTTTGGAAAATTCTTGCATATTTATAAATCTTTTAAATTAGAATTAATAGGAAATTATTAGTTTGAACACCTTGTATGTATTGAATGTTATGCAATTCTGATTTTTTATCAACATTTATATAAAATTTAAGATTTCATACAGACAATAAATTTTGTATGAGAAAAACGTTATGTAATACATACTAAACGTTACCTGTTTAAATCGAATTTAAGATGTTATAAATTTTCCATAAGTGTCAAGACCTTATCAAGACATCCGAAAAATCCTAATATTGAGTCGAACCTTGAGGTTTGCTGGTGACGGGGTCCCCACATACTCTGCGGGGCTTCTACCTTCTTCCGTGGCGAAGATCGAGAAAACTTCGGGTGTATACGGTAGCTCGCGGGGTGGTGCCGACCCCAATTAACACACTTTTCCCGGTCTGTATGGGGTTTAGTAAATTTAATAGTGTAGAGATTGCTGGCGCAGTTGCAGCAACCCTGTGCATGGGAAAACTCAAGGACATTTTTCCACCGAAGGTCATCGAAGGTGACAGGGGGACAGGAGATGAGCTCCACTACCCAAATCTTTTGTTGTCTTCTGTTGGTATCTGTACCAGCTCAAAGGAGATTGGGCGTCCTTGCTGCTTCACCCTGAAACAATGCACCACACTGCGATTGTCGCCTGTTTTATGGCTATTGGGCTGTACATAAATTGCTCTAGTGACGTAAATATGGTATCGGTCCGGGACGGTGTAGGCTGGGGAACCATCCGCTTCTTTAAGCCTCTTCTTGGACTGGTACATCTAGGACGGTGAACGTCGCTGGAGACACTAATTAGGCCTCAGGCAGTGGGGCGACGTCTGTTGGCAGTACTGTCTTTGTCCGTCTCTTCTCCTGTGTGTCATGCTGCTCCTCGGTCGATAAAACGGCATATGAGGAGCAAAGGTTTAACGTTCTGTCGTGTCGGCGACCGCAGTGATAATAAGCGTTTCGCACAGTAAATATGGTAGTACTGTAACCACTTCTCTCTACCGCACCACATCGTAAAGACATGAGTTCTTATCGAAAATAAAAATGTACTTACTAATAATTCTTACAATAAATAACTTTCAGTTTCGGTCTAGCGTATATATTCACATATATATATATATATATATATATATATATATATATATATATATATATATATATATATATATATATATATATATATATATATATCGTTCACATGCCATTTGAGTTGGAACGTAGAGACGGCCGCTCCTGAATAATCTCTACGTTCTACTTCAAATAGCAGGTGCTAGAACTAGAGCAATATATACCCTGACGAGCAAAATAAATATAAGCGCTAACCCGGAACTGAAAGTTATTCATTTTACGAAGTATAGTTACGTAAGCGCGATTACAATTGGACATAATCGAAGTGCAATAATTCCGGTAGGTTGAATTAGCACTGGCACAACCACGGGCACAAACACATGCACAGACGCAGACACAGGCACACACTCAGACAGAAAAGTTCCGCCAAGTCCACCACCCGCATATTTATTCTGCTATATCCAGACAGAACTATTAGTGACAGGTATGTTGGAAGATTTACAAGGAGATTTGAAGAAACTGGATCTGTGATTTATATTCACAATCATATAGTTCAAACGATGAGATACATTTCAATAGAAATAGCGGGTTTGGGACACGTAGCACTTGACGATACGCAAACCACTCGCCAACTCGCTATACCTTTAGGAGTTTCTTGCTTCGTCAGTACAAAGACTTAATCAAAGCGATTATAAAAGAATATTGTAGTTCTACGAAAAAATGATCCAACGGTTAATCAACAATCGAAATTTGCTGTTCAATATTTGTTTTTCGGAATAATCCACGTTCTATTTACACGGTGCTATATATAGACATAATTGTCCTTATTGGAATGAGTCTATCCGTCGTTTTTTAGAGATATCCACTCGAAACATCCTCAAAAGTTAAATGTTTGAGCATGTATATTAGGTAACAAGAATATATAACCTCTTTTTATCCCTGGAAACCTGACTGGTTAGTTGTACTTGGACGTGTTGAAAAATACAATAGACCCGTTAATTACGGAACAAATAGATAACGACAATAACTATAATGAAAGCATTTTCCACTTCCAACGTGATGGAGCACCTCACCACTACGTAGCTCATGTAAGAAAATTTTTGAACACTCCAGGTCCAATTGAGTGACCTCCGAGGTTCCTGGACTTAAGTACTTTGGAGATATCAAAAAGCTTGGGTGTGAAAAAGTTGGTGTGATATGAGATTAGTTTGCCAAAAAAATAATTTGAAAATCTACTGACATCTTCAGGTGCCACAAAGCATCTAAATTTGCGAAAAAAACGAGAAAAAAACGGTATACTTTAAATTTTTTTATTACATTAGTAACATTTATTTTTCTTATCTTGGATGGTTATTTTAAATATGAAAGTGAACTCAATGAAAATGTAGGGTATAAATTAAATATCTAGTGCTACCACCATACAACTAAGGAAAATAAAAAAATAGAGAAGAAACAAAAGTTTCAGTTTTCAAAAGAATGGATTATGACGAGATAATTCAAACAGTTAAGGAAAGTATTCTGGAATAGGAAAAACACATTCTTAGTCTAATTTATAATCAGATTTCTTTTCCAAATTCGGGTATCAAAGATCTGGACTTCAGTCTTGATTTAATATATCCGTCTCTCTGCGATTCGCCTACTGTTGCTGCAGCTTCTGTGACCAAACGAACACATCACTCAACAGACTGTGTGTGACAGGGGTAATTTGGAAATGTCATTGTATGTTCGTTTGTATCAAGATAACATTTAAGTTCTTCTACGCTGATTGATCTTGTTAAGGGAGGCTCACTGTTTGAATAACTGGCATAGCTTATCAATTCATATTACTCGCCGGCTTCAAAATTGATTTCTGGAACTTTGATTCTTCTACCACCCAGGTGGTCTTGTCTCTGGTTCCTAGTTTTCAAAATTCGACATAGAGCTAGAGCTCTGATGGTTGCTTTATCGTCAATAAGCATAGCCAGCAATAGATTCTCCGGATGTGCAAAGTATGCGTTCCTTTGAATGACTGGATCGATTACGTTTCTTAAACTTCGTGGCAGATATCTGCTCAAATAAATAACTTGCCACAAATGTATTCCATTCCAATATCTACTCTTGGTTTTGATTGCGAACCAAACTGGTGCGTAAACTTTGACCATATAGGTATCTAAAGTTGTCAGGTTCTCAGAGGGTTTTTCAGATGAAGTATATAAACGCAGTATTCTACTAGCAGTTGTTAGCCAACGTGAATGCGAAATAGGGCCCGGCTGAAGATTAGATAAATGCTGGGAACACTCACGAGACGTTACAGCCAAGACTATTCTATACAGATAACTCTGATCGTTACTTAATTCCGCCAAATCAACTGCTGGTAATGGATTTCCTTCAATTGCCATGTATTTTACAACTGGCTGCATGCAGTTATTTACTACTCTACCTATTGGACCAGAACATGAATTTGGACCATGCGTCGCATCATCCAAGGCCACTAAGAGATGCCGAAGAAGAAGCTCATTTGTGTGTAAGAGGCACACAAATCAATGAAGTGGTTTTTTGTAATGAACTTCTAATTTACGCATTACGCCATTTTCATTTCCGGTATTAGATTAGTTCCGTCACATACAACGGCAACTAGCTCTTCAATTTTGTACCCTTCAAGGATAAACAATTTGTAATGGCAGTAAATATGTTGGAAGATGTCCCCGATAAAGGAGTTACATGTCCTAAATATTCGGATATCGGCTCCTGCACCAAAACCACATGTTCTTCAGAGGAGTTTATGGGGTGATAAACGCCATCTTTTAAAATTGTTTTTCTTGTTAAATCTTTTCGGCCATCAAAATATATTGATTTGAGCATGAGATCTTTTTCATTGTTTGGATTGATTTAGCTGTCTAAGCTTCTGCCTCTCTCGTCTCACTTTACTGCGATCTATAACTGATGAAATGTCATTTTTGGTCACAACTTCAAGGTCCTGAGGTAACGCTGAGGACACCGCAGCTATTCCACGATCAGAGATACCCCATCTATCGCACTCTCGTGCTAAATTTGGTAGAGATTTACGCATTTGTCCAGATATAATCGAAATAGGAGGTTCTGGTGAAGGCTCAGAAGAAGTTGATGACAAACTAAGGCACACTTCCAAGGAAATTCCAATTTAGGAATCAGCACCCTTTTGTAGCTTGACAGATTGTACAATATTAGACGATGCCGCTTCTCGCAATTTCCTTTTCTCTATTTTCTCCATTTGTTTCGTGGTGTTGCTGTCAACTTTCTCTCTAAGACAGGTATTTTATTCAATTCTTCACATGTACACTTTTTAAAACAGATGCACTTGCAGGTTGCGATATCGAATAAACCCTTTGATTCTTTCTTAAACTCTTTGATCTTTTTTATGTAGCTCTCTGTTTATAGGGTTTTAGTAGTTCCCGATATTTTTGGTGGTATTCTCGGATCCTTTCCACAATTCTTTCTTTTGATATTGTAGGCAATGAAGCTTTCTTCCAAATTTCCTCGACCTGTGGTACGATTATTTTGGCAACTTCTGCAAATGTGGGCTCCTTCAATTGACCACTAATTTTCAATTCGTTTTTTTGAACAAATACTGTTGCAAAATGTTCTCGTAGGTCGGCACAACGTTTATAGTAAATCGTGAACCAATTCCATATAGTGGACATCGAGTGTTTCTTCCACGAGTTAAAGATAAAGGTGTTTTTGCAGTCATTGCTGATGAAGATTATTTATCTGAAACAATAGATAATTATTTCAGGCGCTTGGCACGCTAAAATAAAATCATACTTGGACACTTGTGGCACCAAAAGAAATAGCGTTAGGGACCTGAAATTTTTAGGAGGTAATCAGTATACTAAGTCACAACTTTTGCGTACCCAAGCTAGTTTAGTTTCAGAAAAAAGTGAAAAAAAATTTTTTTTCGTTCCAACCTAATATGTACCCTGACGAGCAAAATAAATATAAGCGCTAATCCGGAACTGAAAGTTATTCATTTTACGAAGTATAGTTACGTAGGCGCGATTACAATTAGACGTAATCGACGTGCAATAATTAGTGCGGTAAGTGGAACTAGCAAAACATTTGTGTATTGTTGTTTTTAAATTGAACACATCACTGCAAAAAGTACTGTCCATGTATTTTGAATTCATTTCAGCAATTCTAAATCTCGGAAAAATACATAAGAACAACCACAAATCCGTATTATCGCCACTAATTAAAAAATTGTTCGGTAAGTAAATTTTACAGGTAAGTGTAGCTACAAATTGTTTAGTACAATTCAAAGTACTGAAATAAGAATAGAATAAATCGTAGCAAAAAAGTGATCAAGAGGAACATAAGATGTACTCAATAAATTACTCGTCCTAAGCAAATACTCCCACACAATACTGACAAAAAGCAGATACATGGTAATCTATGTAATTAAGGAAACATTATATCACAACATTTTTAAAAAATAGTTTCACATTTATACTTCATTAATGAAGTCTATTTAAACATACTGACAATCAGTATGGCAATAGCCTTTTCCTTATTTACGGCTAAACTTTTTTCCAAAATTTAATAAATAATCATCATCTCTTCTATAAGAGCAACAACAAGTCGATGGTAATTGAAATGTGTCGGGCGTAGGCATGCCACTATCTGATACCGATAGCATTCTTCTATAAATATACTTTTGTTTACAACTGGTTACATATCCATACGGAGCACTGGTTATTAAGCTACAAGGACCATCATTTCTAAAATGAAAACGGAATTACATACAAAATAAAGGCAAAAATCAAAAATACTACCTAGCACAAGTCTCGATTCGAACACCTTGAATATATCTACCCTGCTCTCCTTGATTTATAATGTACTTCCATTTACTGTTTTTATTTTTTCCTGCTTTTGGAAATATTGTTTGTTCGATGGTAGGACATAAAAAAGTATCCCCAAATTCACCTATTCTGTGTTCAATAGGCCCCTCATCTACTCCAAAAAACTCTTCAGTTTTGTATTGTCTTAATATAAATTTTAAATGTTCATAGGGGTAGGTATCTACATTTTCGCAAAATGTTAGTGACGTATTACATTTTGTTACATCAACTGGAAATACAATGTAATTCGCTTCCTCTTCAGAATCTGGAAAGATTATAGCTGAGGATGGGTCCCTTTTTTTTGGATTGGATGAAAGGACTGTTGTTGTTTCTAAAAAAAGTAATAGCAATTTTAGATACGACTGTGCAATTCTGGTTGCAGAGGTTCAAGGCTTCAAACAAAATTATAACGTTAAATATTTATTTTACCACATAGTTAATTACTATCTATTCTAGAATTGGAATATTAACATAGGTAATATTGCATAACACATCCTTTTCTTAAAAGTATGCTTTACTGTTAAATCTTTCAACAATTTCGATTACAATTAATGGGCGATTCTAACATTTGATAATCAAAGATACTGTTTAAGCACAAAAAGAATATAACAGGTGAGTTTTGTTTAGTACTCAATTGTCATGCAATCATAATAATAATTAACCTTTTCTTTTACTGATGGATCTGACAGGTATGTCTAGTACTTCCTTCGTTTGTAATTGCGCTAGTGTAGGCTGCGATACGATTTTGTAGATGAACTCAAGTCGTTCTATAAACATTTCGAGTGGTTGAAGAAATTGTCTGATAAAAAATGTCTGGAAGCAACTTGAACACCCATTAAGAATTGTTTACTAGTAATATATGAATTGTATATAGTAACCTTCTTAAATGTCAAAGTCAAACTAATTATCTAAATGGCGTTGTGATGATCATATATTGCATGTTAACTTGAAGCATAGTACCCATCCATTTAGTTAACCTTTACGATCAAAGAATAAATTAAACAGACTGTATATATTGGACACGGTTGAACAGATAGTCCTTCATCCAATATTACGGTTAATGAAACAATAATATTTAAAATTGATGATCCACCAATATCGGCAAGGAAGATTTTTCTTATATCCGACATTTAAATACGAGCAAATGTGTTACAAAATGTGTCATACATAAAAGTTATTTACAAAAAATTAGGAATAAAACTTAAAGGCACACTAAAATATAATAGAGTTTATGAAGTTTATGAAGCAGAACAGAAACGGTACAATGATAGCCATTTTTTTGATGGCACAATGATCTAAATTAGGTTTCTCGTTTGTGCAGGTTAGTGTCGTTAAAAATGACTTGGTAAAACACACACCTGGCAAAATATGGCCATTTCTGTGTGTTTTGCTAACTTCACACTTTTTTCAAGGAATAAACGTCGAAATTAAGTGCAGTGAATAGTGCCCCGATGGTGCATCGTTTGTCATGCCATTAAAAACTCTTTATCGGAGTACAGGGCTGTCTAAATATGGATATTTGTTGGTGATTTGCTGATTCATTGGCGTAGATTTACACTTGATGCAGTCTTCAGAAAACAGAAGAAGGTATATTTTTGTACAAGCTTTACTGACATGAGGTGCTAAATAATCACCTACCGACAGCTTTGTCAAGCGTTGGTGTGCAAGGTTAAAATGTCTGGTGTGGAATAATAGACGACCTTCCAACCTCCAAAGCGGAAATTGAAATAAATTAAATAATTTTAATAATAATAATTTTTACCTTCCAACTTTCACATACATATGTAGGTGTACAAAGTACCTCAACGAGAGGGTCGTGTCCCTTTATATGGGTCTCCTGTTAGATTTAACAAATCGCTTGAAAACGTCAACCTCTTTAAATGGAAACCTGCTAGTTTTATTTCATTTTTTGCTCCTTCCTGAAGTTTGTAGCAAATTGGTTATACCAAGATATCTGGAATCATTCATCTGTAATTCGGTGTCGAAAATCTTCAATGGAATCTGGTTTCGTTTCGTAAATCTTAGTTTTCAAATGTTCCCAAAGAAAAAAGTCCAAAGTACCTAAGTCCAGGAACCTCCGAGGTCACTCAATTGGACCTCATCCAATTGAGTGTTCAGGAACATTCTTACATGAGTTACGTAGTGGGGAGGTGCTGCATCACATTGGAAGTGGAAAGTTCGTTCATTATAGTTATTGTCGTTAACTATTTTTTTCCGTAATTAACGGGTCTATTGTATTTTCCAACACTTCTACGTACAACTCACCAGTCACGTTTCCAGGGATAAAAAGAGGTCATATAATGTTGTTCCTTAATATGCATGCCCAAACATTTAACTTTTGAGTATGTTGCGAGTGGATTCTCTAAAAAAACGACGGATGGACTCATTCCAATAAAGACAATTATGTTTATTTATAGCATCGTGAAAATAGAACGTGAATTATTCAGAAAAACAAATATTGAACAGCAAATTTCGGTTGATGATTAACCGTTGGCTCATTTTTTCGTAGAACTACAATATTCTTTTATAATCGCTTTCATTAAGGCCTTGTACAATTTCTAACCTTGTAAGGATGACATTTATGACCTTTCAATATCCTTTGTACTGATGAAGCAAGAAACTCCTAAAGGTATAGCCAGTTGCGTATTGTCAAGTGCTACGTGTCCCTAACCCGCTATTTCTAATGAAACGTATCTCATCGTTTGAACTAGATGATGGTGAATATAAACCACAGATCCAGTTTCTTCAAATCTGCTCATAAATCTTCCAACATACTTGTCACTATTAGTTCTGTCAGGATGCAGCAGAATAAATACGCGTGTGGCAGACCTGGTGGAACTTTTCTGTCTGAGACTGTGCCTGTGTATGTGCCTGTGCCTGCACCTGTGCCTTCGATTGTGCCTGTGTCAGTGTCTGTGTCTGTGTCTGTGTCTGTGCCTGTGTCTGTGCCTGTTCCTATGCCGGTGCCTGTGTCTGTGCCTGTACCTGTGCATGTGTCTGTATATACGACTGTGGCTCTGTCTGTGCCTGTACCTGTGCCTGTGCCTGTACCTGTGCCTGTGTCTGTGACTGTAAGTATGCCCGTGCCCGTGCCCGTATCTACGTTCACGTCATTGTGTGTATGTGCTTGTGTCTGTGTCTGCGTCTGTGTCTGTGTCTGTGTCTGTGTCTGTGTCTCTGTGTGTGTGTGTGTGTGTGTGTGTGTGTGTGTGTGTGTGTGTGTGTGTGTGTGTGTGTGTGTGTGTGTGTGTGTGTGTGTGTGTGTGTGTGTGTGTGTGTGTGTGTGTGAGTTTATGTACTTGTGTGTGCGTGTGTGTACGTATGTTTACGTGTGTGTCTGTGTGTGTGTGTGTGTATGTGTGTGTGTGTGTGTGTGTGTGTGTGTGTGTGTGTGTGTGTGTGTGTGTGCGTGTGCCTGCCTGTGCCTGTGTCTGTGCTTGTGTCTGTACCCGTGCCTACGCCTGTGCCTGTGCTTGTCCCTGAGCACGTGTCCATGCTCGAGCCCATGTCCACGTCCACGTCATCGTGTGCATGCGGCTGTCTGTTTCAGTGTGTGTACGTGTGTGTGCATGTGCCTGTGTGCCAGTCCCTGTGCCTGTGCCAATGCCTGTGTGTGCCTGTACCTATGCCTGTGTCTGCGCCTGTGTCAGTGTTTGTGCCTGTGCATGTGTCTGAATATGCGCCTGTGCCCGTGCCTGTGACTGTCTCTGTCCCTGTGCATGTGTCTGCGTATGCGTCTGCGTCTGCGTCTGCGTCTGCGTTTGCGCCTGCGTCTGCGTCTGCGTCTGCGTCTGCGTCTGCGTCTGCGTCTGCGTGTGCGTCTGCGTCTGCGTCTGCGTCTGCGTCTGCGTCTGCGTCTGCTTCTGCGTCTGCGTCTCGTCTGCGTCCGTCTGCGTCTGCGTCTGTCTGCATCGTTGCTGTCTGCGTCTGCGTCTGCGTCATGCTCGCATGTCTGCGTCTGCGTCTACGTGTCTGCGTCTGCGTCTGCGTCTGCGTCTGCGTCTGCGTCTGCATCGTCTGCGTCTGCGTCTGTCGTCTGCCTCGTCTGCGTCTGCGTCTGCGTCTGCGTCTGCGTCTGCGTCTGCTCTGCGTCTGCGTCTGCGTCTGCGTCTGCGTCTGCGTCGCGTCTGCGTCTGCGTCTGCGTCTGCGTCTGCGTCTGCGTCTGCGTCTGCGTCTGCTCTGCGTCTGCTTGCGTCTGCGTCTGCGTCTGCGTCTGCGTCTGCGTCTGCGTCTGCGTCTGCGTCTGCGTCTGCGTCTGCGTCTGCGTCTGCGTCTGCGTCTGCGTCTGCGTCTGCGTCTGCGTCTGCGTCTGCTCCTCACGCGTCGTCTGCGTCTGCGTCTGCTTCTGCGTCTGCTCTGCGTCTGCGTCTGCGTCTGCGTCACGTCTGCGTCTGCGTCTGCGTCTCGTCTGCGTCTGCGTCTGCGTCTGCGTCTGCGTCTGCGTCTGCGTCTGCGTCTGCGTCTGGCGCCGCGTCTGCGTCTGCGTCTCGTCTGCGTCTGCGTCTGCGTCTGCGTCTGCGCTGCGTCTGCGTCTTCTCTGCGTCTGTTGTCTGCGTCTGCGTCTGCTTCGTCTGCGTTGTGCGTCTGCGTCTCGTCTGCGTCTTGCGTTGTCTGCGTCTGCGTCTGCGTCTGCGTGTTGCGTCTGCGTCTGTCTGCGTCTGGTCTGGTCTGCGTCTTCGTCTGCGTCTGCGTCTGCGGCGGTCTGCGTCTGCGTCTGGTCTGCGTCTGCGTCTGCTCTGGTCTGCGTCTTTCCCTGCGTCTGCGTCTGGCGTCTGCGTGTTGTCGTTGCGTCCGTCCGCGTCTGCGTTGCGTCTGCGTCTGTTCTGCTTCGTTGTCTGTTCTGGTTGTTGTCTGATCTGCGTCTGGTCTGTCTGTTGTCTGTTGTCTTCTTCTGTTGTCTTTGTCTGTTGTCTGTTTCTGTTTCTTTGTCTGTCTGTTGTTATCTGTTTCTTCTGTTTTCTTCTGTCTTTGTCTGTCTGTCTGTGTCTTCTGTTGTCTTTTCTGTTTCTGTCTTCTGTTGTCTGTCTGTTGTCTGTTTTTCTTTGTCTGTTGTCTGTTGTCTGTCTTTTCTTTCTTTTCTGTTTCTTCTTCTCTGTCTGTTGTCGTCTGCGTCTCTTCGTCTGCGTCTGCGTCTGCGTCTGGTCTGTCTGCGTCTGCGTTGTCTGCGCTGCGTCTGCGTTGCGCGCGTCTGCGTCTGGTCTGCTCGTCTGCGTCTGGTCTGCGTCTGCGTTTTGGTCTGCGTCTGCGTCTGGTCGTCTGCGTCTGGTCTGCGTCTGTTCTGCGTCTGGTCTGCGTCTGTGTCTGGTCTGGTCTGGTCTGTCTGGTCTGTGTCTGGTCTGGTCTGCGTCTGGTCTGGTTCTGGTCTCTGTCTTTGCGTCTGGTCTGGTTTCTGGTCTGGTCTGGTCTGGTCTGGTCTGGTCTTTTCTGGTCTGCTTGTCTGGTCTGGTCTGTCTGGTCTGGTCTGTGTCTGGCTGTGTCTGTTCTGTTGTCTATCTGCTCTGTTGCTTCTGTGTCTGTGTTGGGTTTTGTTGGTTTTGTTGGTTGTTGGTTGTTTGGTCTGGTCTGTTGTCTTCGCTTTTTCGCTTCCTCTGCTTTGCTCGCTTTCATTGTCGCTTCGCTTTCTGCGTTCGTTGCCTTTGTTGCTGTCTGCTTTGTCTGGGTTTCGTCTGCTTTCTCTTTTGTTTTGGTTGTTTCTGCTGGTTGCTTTTGCTCTGCGGCTGCTCTGTCGTCTGCTTTCTGCGTCTGCTTTGTTTCTGTCTGCTTCTGTTGGCGTTGCGTCTTCTCTTTCTGCTGCGCTGCTTTTGCTTTGGTTTTGGTTTCTCTTTCCTCTTTTCTCTTTTTTCGCGTTGCTTCGCTTTGCGTCTTTTTGGTCTTTCTCTGCTTTTTTCTCTGTTTCTTTGTCTGGCGCGTTTTGTTTTGGTCTTTTCTTTGGGCTTGCTTTGCGTGTTGTCGTCTTTCGTTCTTTGTCTTTGCTGCTGTGTTGTTTGCGGTCTGTTTCTTTGGCGTTGTCGTGCGTTTTGGTCGTGTCTGTGTTGGTCTTTTTCTGTTTCTTTGCTGGTTTTTGTTTGCTTGCGTTTTCGTCGTTTGTTTCTTGTTGTCTTTTCTTGTTTCTGCCCGTCTGTCGGTTTTATGTTGTTGTTCTGTGTTTTTGCTGTGTTGTTTGGCTTTTCTGGTTGTTGTTGTCTGTGCTTTCCCCTGTTTCTCCCTTTTCTGTTGTCTGTCTGGTGTTGCGTCCGTCTCGTCTGCTTTCTTTGTTGCTTTGCTCTGCGTCGTGTCTTTCTTCTTCGCGTCTTCTTGCTGCGTTGTTCTTTCGCTTCGCGTCGTTTTCGTCTTCGTTTCGTCTTCCGTTGCGTCGCGTCTTCTCGTTCGCGGGCGTTTCTCTTTCGTGTCTGCGTTGCGTCGGTTGCGCTTCGTTCTGCGTCTCGTTTCGTTGCCCTCTTCGTGCCGCGTAAGTTGGTTAGAAGCACATACAAGTCGAAACGCACTCTTGTGACTGGGATCGATTTCAAAGATTTCAACACTTGTGTCGCATACATTCTTGGAACTGGTTTGCACCCTGTCTTGCAGTAGTAAGGCGTTTTCCAGTGCCCCAGGATGTTGTGGTTTAAACAACGATATGCTTTTGCTTCCTCTTTCTGTTATTTAATCGATGGACAACCAGTCTCGTATAGGTTTACTATCGGTTTGTTAAGAAACCTTAAAAACTGCTGTTTTTCACTGCCCTTAACGTAAATTTTGTTAAATGGGCGCAACACTTTCATCCACTCCTCACGGAAATTGTTGTAGTGTACATGACCTGACCACCATTTCAGGCCCTGATAATTATCCTCCAAAAACTTTATCTTTTGTGACATGTATCTTGATATAAAGTGGTTTTGTCAGCATCAACGATAAACTACCATTATCGTAACCACGGCAATTTCTTTCGGTATGAATTCTTTGTTAATACCACTAAACCCTTGTACGTTCAAGTACACGGCCATCTTCTTCTTTCGGCTGGTGCTGTACATTGAAGCTTGCGGGTTAGAGTTACCATTTTTAACAGCTAAAATCCACAACGAGGTTTTGATGTTTATTGATCTCAATCACGTTATCTAATTCTACATACACCAAACAGTTAATGGTTTCGGTGAGCGCGTCTTCAAATCCGACTTCTAGGCGAAGGGAATCGTTTCTAACTAAATTCCAGTGTGCTAGCGTTTGCAAACAAGTCAGGGGTTAGGTCGAAGGCCATTAAACAGTATCCATTGGGGCAATCGCTTCTCGATATATCGTTGCCCTCATTCAAAAAATTAATACCCGTACCGGAGAATAAGGTGTGATATGCCCTTACATATAAACCATTAGCTGTAAAGTCTGGTTGTAAGGCCTTGGAAGGAATTTGTTGGTCGTCAATATATAACGACATGTAATTAATATTGCTGTGATGAAAATTGAATGAATTTGAGGGGTAATCACCGCTGAAGGCTTTGTTTGCGACAAAACCTACAATACGTCGTTTAGGTAACTGACCAAGGAAGATATTATCTAGTGATTTTCGCTGTATGCCGCAGGGACAGTTAACACTTTTACGTCGGTCCTTGTATCGGGATATTTGCCGCAGCTGTTTCTAAAGCTTTTGTGTGTGCAATTAGAATGGTGGGGTTGATTAGCATACGTCTCACCAGTAAACTAGCGTCCACAGTTCGCATCTTGTAAGTTCAAGCGTGAGCCGCCATTAGGCTTATAAGAAACTTTTCCTGATTAAACAAATCCGAGTGCACGTGACCAATCATCTCGATTTGTTTGCTGGTCGCTTGACGTTTCGAGAAACCGTTATTTGCTTTTCCCAGTGTATTCATCTGCCCAGCTGTATCATTGTGCCATAAGGTACAACCTAGATGTGAACTCTTGACCTCATTTTCATAATTTAGCAGTGTTTCGATATAAGAGCGGTAGGCGTAGGTGTGGTTTGGTTGTGACACCATCTTGTGATGTAAGTAAACCTCCATCTGTGAGAAAAGCGAATGTAATCGTTTCCATTTCCAGGCACTACAAATTCTATTGGAGCGTCATCACTAAGAGCTGATAAGGGTTTGTAAAATATCCATTCACCACCCTCGATACTTGTCTGCGTCGACGGTAAAGCGAACAGATCCAATTCGGACTTGACGCATTCACATGATTGAGCATGTAGAAAAGCCATTATCTTGAAAATATATTGTCGTAAGTAGGTTTCTTCTTCTTAACGGCAACAGCTCTCGGTGGAAACTGATTATTATCATCCAGGTGTACTCTTTTATAGCCCGAACGCTCCATCATTTTATCGATTTTCTCATCGGCTTTACGTTTAAGATTTCTACCTGCCTCGTGAAATCTTTCTTGAAACGATTCCTTAACAGGTCGATCCTCTATGACGTCACCAAGAATATTAGCACCCGTTCTGAGATCTTCTTTTATAGTGGCCTTTGCACTAGACTTAAATAGCTGTATTATAATTCTAAATATACCACCTAGTCAGCTTCCTATTCCGTGACCACATTGATATGGTGCGCCTCTGTAGATGAATCCAATGCCGTTACCGGCCTGATTCATATAATATTGTTGATAAGGACAAACCATTATTGCACTTTCTTAAAGTGTAGCTTCAGACACGACGTCCCAAACTCGAATGGCATTGCTGCACCCGTATCTGTTTTTATATTAATCTCGATGTCTTCAAATTTCCGTGTCATCACGGGCATGTAATGTGCAGGCGAAAAAACCACATCTTTATGACCTCCGTAAGCGTAGTTTTCAAAAGTAATATTTATTATACGCATAAGCGGAGTAAAACATCCCCCACAATTTGCGGTTCAACTATATCGCAATAAACAAACATTTGCGTTGGTAATACTATCCATATACTAGCGGGGTGCGGGGGTATTGGTTCCATAGCTATGTTTTGATACGACCAATAACTCAGCTGTAAGGCTAAACGTTAGAGAATCCGAATAGCGAGAGGGGGGGTATTCGATTGTTAACAATTTCCTTATTAGCTCGTGATTATTTAGCTTACTGGCATTTCTATATATTGGCATAATTTCCCGAGGCAAAACGTAAACATACTATCCGTCCTAATATAAAATCTTTCGTTGTCGTGTTGGAAATGTGATGCTACCTTTTTAATATCGTCTCTAACACATCCCTTCTCCAGGTGTGGATCTGTTCTATAATAAATTAAATTGTCTGTCGCACTTACAGCAGCAAACGAACAAGGGTACTGAATTTCCGAAATTCCTACAACCCACGAGTCTGTTAATCTTATTCACTTTGGCAGTTGTGTAATAAAACTTGACGCCATATTTTCTGGAAAATACGTCATGGAACTATTACTTAATAAGGTAAGATAAAACTCCATTTTATATATCTCTCAGCTGCGAAGCTAATACCCAGCTATTAAATTTGTCACTGTGTCCACGCCACTTGACCAGGTATTGTTTATATCGTCCGCGACCCTTCTCAGCTAAAATATTATCGACTTTGAATAGAGCGTCCTTATCAACCGTAACAACTTGCAACTCCTCCTCGTAAAAGGTACCCTCAACCGTTATTAAGATCGTTTATGCGATACACCGGACGTCTTCTTTCTATCACTGCACTAATTGTAAAAACTTCCTCGCTCCAGTTCGTTTCATACCCCTTCTCAAAGGTGTAATTAGTTCTGGCGATTATAACATGTTCACCGACTTTATATTTAGGAAGACGTGATGTGCCTAAACCTTGAAAAAGTTTTGTACACTGACCGCCACAAACTCCTTACCTTTATCCGTCTGTGGATTTGCCGGTGTATTACCACTTTCCTTAAAAATATCGTTGAATGGTTCAATTACAGATGCTGCTCTCTTCGTTTTAAGAACTCTCGCACAGGCACTCTTGCTAAACACATCAATAACCGTTAGTATGTAGTTGTATCCACTATTGTGTTTACTTAAAGTTCGCATATCGCAAAGATCCGCTGCCATGCTCGTAAATGTTGCTCACAATATATTTATTTCGTGGAAACTTTTTCTGACTGGTTTATGAACCTGTATAAGCCTCCTGAGCCTGCAGCCATTTTTCACTTCACCATATCTACCCTTTACAGCATTAACTAAAGGTGTTATACCCGCAAACCCTGATGCTCTGGATCATAGTATACAGCATCCATGTTACGTTCTCCACGTATCCCAATGTAGTGAAAGTCTTCTTCTTCGAAGATTTCGGGTTTCCCTCGATTCATTATCAGCATCGTAATTCTCACCTATAGTTATGAGGTCGGTTCAATGTTAGAACATCACTTCTTCAGTATTTCCGATAAACTCGTGGTATATTTATTTCTTTAATGTACGTCGCAAACTGTCGCCAAGCTGTGGGTTTGTAGTTTTTCGCTGTCTTAACGTCTTCGTGAACCAGATCGATAATGTTAGAATGAGGATGATCTCATCTTTTATTGTGACAGTACCCTTTTATCCCAAAATACATCAGCCCGTATTCAGTATACGCGAAAGCCTCACCTTTGTTCCTGTATGAAACAGGCAGTGTTGATACTATCTCGTCGTCTGCAGACCTTTGCGTTCGGCGATTCTAATATCATCTTCATCGCCGCTGATTGTTATACTAGCGGGCTGACGTAACTGATTGGAAAAGTGTAGATATCTTTGAAGGGCCTGATTGTACTGCTGCCATTTGTCATGGTCGATCATTTTGGTTTTTAATACTTTATCCATGTCGTTGCCGAACTGTGCTAATATGTTGTTTTGCGTGACATCTGGCGCTGTAGCGTGTATAAATCCATAGGTAGAATAATCATCTTCATCAGATTGTGGTCCATGGTTAATGAAACAAATTACCTAGAATTCCGCCAAGTAACGGTCTTAACAGGAGCGGTTGAAACGCTTCGCCCTTCTGTACGAAGAACCGTTTCTTATTTTTTATAGATTCACCTCTCTGTGCCAGCCGCCTTAAAGTGTGTTTATGTTGAGAGAGTCGCTGCTTCTGATCAGCTGACAGAAGTACACGACCTTTTAAAATGTTATGTGCACATTCGCAAATGCATGCTTACTATTCAGATATTTCAATAAAGCGTCACATTGACTTCTACTTAATCTGGCTAATGAGCGCAGGATATCGGTGTTTTCGATTAAAGTGTCAACCATCATATATGATGTAATCTTCATGACTGTGAAGCTTAATCCCTTTTTTCGTTATATATACTTGGCAACTACCTTGAGGCCCGAATATGTTTGTTCCATAGCGTAGCACATACGGTGTATTCTGTTTGAAATCGAACAATAAATATCCGTGCGGTTTAGCAGTAACATCTTGGTATGCTGCCTCTAAAAATTTCGTGTTCTCAGGTGAAGTCTGTCTTGCTAAATGCTGTATCTGTAGCCGGTCACGTGGATTCTTAAACAGGATCATGTAATGTGCGTTGAGAGAATATCCCGCTGTTCACGTCCTTGATGAAATATGTTTTGCGTTAAGAAAAACACATTTCGGTTTCTACGATGACAGCCCTTTGTAAAAATATCAACCACTGAGCCGTTAGTTTCGCGCATTAGATCGTCAATTATTATCCATGTCAGGTAAACCCTTTTGAAATTCCACAGAGAGATCTTTGAATAACGGCTGCCACTCGCTGTAGAACTAGATAATTTTTTCAAAAGCTGTATCGCAGGCAGTTTCGATATTTTTAGAAAATCCATAATGAAATATGATTTCCCACAACCAGATGGTCCTGCAACTATTGCAGAAAAGGGATGCTTAAACTGACCTTCCATCTCGAAACGCTAATCGATACCAATATCATCACGGCTTAAATACTAGATGAAAAAAATCTGCAATATTGTGTTTATTTATAAGGTCTAATTACCTGTTTACTTAACCCAACTCATTTATTTAGTTATTTAAAGCAATTGTGTGTGTGTGTGTGTGTGTGTGTGTGTGCTGTGTCGTTGTGTGTGTGTGTGTGTGTGTGTGTGTGTGTGTGTTGTGTGCGTGTGCGTGTGCGTGTGCGTGTGCGTGTGCGTGTGCGTGTGCGTGTGCGTTGCGTGTGCGTGTGCGTATCGTTGCTGTGCGTGTGCGTGTGTGCGTGTGCGTATGCGTGTGCTGTGTGCGTGTGCGTGTGCGTGTGCTGTATGCGTGTGCGTTGTGTATGCGTGTCGTGTGCGTGTGCGTGTTGCGTGTGCGTGCGTTGCTGTGTGCGTGTGCGTATGTGCGTATGCGTATGCTGTGTGCGTGTGCGTGTGCGTCGTATGCGTGCGTGTGCGTAGTGCGTTGCGTGTGCGTAGTGCTGTGCGTGTGCTTTGCGTGTGCGTGTGCGTGTATGCGTGTGCGTGTGCTGTGCGTTGCGTGTGCGTGTGCGTTGCGTGTGCGTGTGCGTGCGTGTGCGTAGTGCGTGTGCGTGTGCGTATGCGTGTGCGTGTGCTTGTGCGTGTGCGAGTACGTGTGCATGTGCCTATGCGTGTGCGTGTGCGTGTGCGTGTGCGTTGCGTGTGCGTGTGCGTGTGCTTGCGCGTGCACGTGCGCTTGTGCGTGTGCGTATGCGTGTGCGTGTGCGTATGCGTGTGCGTGTGCGTGTGCTGTGCGTGTTGCGTGTGCGTGTTGCGTGTCTATGCGTATGCGTGTCGTGTCGTGTGCGTGCGTGTGCGTAGTGCGTTGCGTATGTCGTGTGCGTGTGCGTGTGCGTGTGCGTGTGCGTGTGCGTTGCGTATGCGTATGCGTTGCGTTTTGCGTGTGCGTGTGCGTGTGCGTGTGCGTGTGCGTGTTCGTATGCGTTGTGCGTGTGCGTGTGCGTGTGCGTGTGCGTGTGCGTTTGCGTGTGCGTATGCTGTGTGCGTGTGCGTGTGCGTGTTGCGTGTATTGTCGTGTGTGTTGCGTGTGCGTGTGCGTAGTTGTGCGTATGTTTTTTTTTGCGTGTTGTGCGTGTGCGTGTGCTGTGGTGTTTGTGTTTGCTGTGTGGTGTGTGTGCTGTGTGTAGTGTGTTGTGTGTGTGCGTATGTGTGTTGTCGTATTTGTAGTGTGTGTTGTTGTGTTGTGTGTTGTGTGTGTGTTGTGTGTGTGTAGTTGTGGTGTGTATGTGTATGTTTTGTGTTGTGTGTTGTGTGTATTATGTGTGTGTTGTTGATGTGTGTGTGTTTTATTTTTTGTATTTATATTGTTTGATATATTATGTATGTATATTGTTATGTTTATATTATTTATGTTGTGTATGTGTTGTGTATATATTATATATATATTATATATATATATATATTATATATTATGTATATTATGTGTATTTGTTATATATATATATTATATATATATGTATATGTGTATATATATTTATTATATTATTTTGTGTGTTATGTTATTTGATGTATTTTTTATGTTTTGTGTGTTTGTTGTGTGTGTGTGTTTATGTGTGTGTATGTGTGTGTGTGTGTGTGTGTGTGTTGTGTGTTATGTGTGTTATTGTGTGTATGTGTATTGTGTATTATGTTGTTGTTGTTATGTGTGTGTGTGTGTGTGTGTGTGTGTGTGTGTGTGTGTGTGTGTGTGTGTGTGTGTGTACGTATTAAGACATACAGATAATCATAATTTTCGATTGTATAGATGATTGCTGCTTAGAAAGAGAATCAAATTTTTTAAAAATATTTTTAAGCTCGGTAGTGCTCACTTTCCAAATTATATTATATTGATGAGTGTTGTATAAGAGTTATAATAATTACATTCCATACAAATAGTCCATCGTGTAAACCGTGTAAAGTAACTTTTGTGCTAATTTGCATGTTTTAAGGTATTATTTTAAAGTAGGATTATTATTATCTTCACGAATTATACATATCAGTTTATGCTAGAGCTTATTTATTTATATATATTGGATATATTGCATTCTAAAACAATTTATCATACGTTGAAACTCATTTTTAAATGCATGTTGTATATAATGACATTAAGCATCCCATTAATTCAAAGTACGTTATAATACTGTAATTAACTTTTAAATTAAAATATACAGTAGTACATTCTAACCGTCTTTTTAAATGTTGACTACTAAAAACTCAACACGTGTTTTTTAAAATGGTCATACGCCGTCACATACGTTTCTCTCCATTTGAAAAAATACCAGGGTTGACCACACATCATAAAAATGATAATACAAGCTCGGTTCAAAAATTATCCGCTACAAAGAATAAATCATCCTTATTTAAAAATACCCTTACAAGGCTGCAATTAACTTGAAATTGAAAACATAGAGTAATACATTCTAGCCGTATTTTAATATAAAAAAAATGGCCTTATTATATAAATGTTAAAGGAGACAGTGAAAGTTGAATTCGAGTTTTTTACATTCTAAAAATCGTTAATGATGGAATCCCCCTATTGACTATAACTTGGTAGGGATAACGTCAGAGTTTCAATGATTTAAATAGTGGGATCAGGCACGGTAAAATTCAGATGCTCTCAAACTGTAGAAGTCTCCTTTACTACCATGCAGCCTATTGAGACTGATAGCATGGTTTGAGTTCCACCATTTCCTTGGGGTGTACAAGTCTCTTTTTATACCTCGCAAACTGTTGAGACTGCCCCAAGTGCCATCATCATCGACTTCCCAGAGAGGACCAGACGCACCCCCCTGTATTTATTAATACAAGTTACGAGTTCGGGGTAATTCCCTAATATTTACGTGTGTATGTATGTTGAAGGTCTTATAGTATTATTATAGTTTAGGATAAGTATTATTATTTTCCATGCGGGTTCTATTGGCCAATTAATTTAATTCTGACGTGTGTGTGTGTGCGTGAGTGCGTGCATGCGTGCGTGCCTGCGTACGTTCGTGCGTGCATGCGGGTCTGCGTGCGTGTGTGCGTGCGTGCGTCCATGCGTGCGTGCGTGTGTGCGTGCGTGCATGCATGCGTACGTGCGTGCGTGCGTGTGTGTGTGTATTTCAGTATGTGCGTGTGCATGTGCGTGTGCGTGTGCGTGTGCGTGTGCGTATGCGTGTGCGTGTGCGTGTGCGTGTGCGTGTGCGTGGTGCGTGTGCGTGTGCGTGTGCGTGTGCGTGTGCGAGTGCGTGTGCTTGTGCGAGTGCGGGTAAAAGTGCGCGTGTGTGTATTTGTGTGTGTGTGTGTGTGTGTGTGTGTGTGTGATGTGTGTGTGTGTGTGTGTGCGTGTGCGTGTGCGTGAGCGTGTACGAGTGCGTGTGCGTGTGAATGGTCGTGTGCGTGTGCGTGTGCGTGTGCGTGTGCGCGTGCGTGTGAGTGCGTGTGCGTGCGTGTGTGTTTGTTGTATGTGTGTGTGTGCGTGCGTGAGTGAGTGCTTGCGTGCCTGCTTGCCTGCGTGCGTGCGTGTGTGCACAAACCTCTGAAATATACTACAAGGTGGCGTCACCTTTATTACAGAAAATACTCATTAGTCCATAACCCACTAGATGGCTCCACAAACATGCTCTGCCTTACAAGTTAGCATTAGAGTCCCCGTACTATTTCACCATCATGCAGGCCTAATACAAAACCCTGTCTTATAAGGTAGCATTAGGGACCCATACTGTTTCCAATTAGGGGGGCGCAGGCCTCCACCTGTCTCATGATATAAAATTAGGGGCCTTATTCAAATATCAGATTTCCCGTGCAGGTCCGGGCTCAAGGCCAACCCCAAAAGTAAACCAGAGTCTCAAGGTAAACAACTTTCTCAAAGTCAAAAGGAATGGCGTAGTAATCGGAAATCCCCAGAACTAATTACTTTAGCGGAAATCTCTAAGCTGAATTACGTCATCGGAAATCCCCGGCCTAATTACGTCACAAAAAGTAAAAGGTGAGGTGCCCCACAGCTCGGGGGGCTTGTGACGTAAAAAGTGAAAGGTGGGTTTTCCCCAGAAAATCCAAGATGGCGGAAGGTGTCCCTCTACTCCCTTCGGGATAGTTTTCGTCATTGTCATGGCTTCTGTTTACGGCATCAATAACGTAATTTAAAACTACTCTGTGGATGCTACAAATTCAATCCAGCTTAATCAATGAACCACAGAAGATGACATATTGGTTCCTTTAAAAACGCCAACAGTTTCATTTGATATGTCTTGGTGAAACATATCAGGCTCTATCTCATATGATTGAAACGAAACTTTCGGAACAAAATCAATATAATAAACTGTATTCGGATATTCTAAAATCTATATACATACCTTGAAAGAGCTAATTTTAAGATACAGGGTAGTGAAAACAAGAAAGGTTTTTCGACTTTTCATAATTTGTACTTTGTGAAATTATTGAATCTCCTTGTATATTCTTAAATAGTACGTTACACGTCTAACTAAAACATAAAATCTGGTCAAAATCAATTCCCGTATACAGAGGGTTCTGTTATGTAATTGTAAAAAGAGTTGTTGATTGGGACAATATATATTTTTACCTATATATTTTTAATTAATAATTAACTAACATAATATGACACCCAATGAAAAGTCTTCCACGGTAGCAATTATGTGGCTGTTATAAAACAAAATATTGTTTTAAAACGATAGCGTTACACCCTAAAGATGCAAAAATAGCATTTTGAAGAAAAAATCATCGTAGTAATTTCAAATAAAAAATAATGAACTAGCGAATCGTCGTATTTTGAAAGTTTAACACCCTGTACTTTTAAAACTAGTCACAGGATGATTTTGTGCTCATGAACGATATTGATGAGTGCGTCGAGAACTAATACATATCAGAAAATTACACATTTGTACCAAAGGCCACTTTCCATAAGGATTAAAATACGCTGACAGTTTCATTTGACATGTCTTGGTGAAACTTGACAGACTCTATCTGCAAATCTACTCATAGGATTGAAACGAAACTTTGCGAACAAAATCATTATATTAAGGCTGTATTCGAAAATTTTAAAATCAATATACATTGACCGATTGAAGTTTTTGGTGACGAAACGAAAGAAAGGTTTTTCGACTAATTGTTATATTTGATATTTTGCAAAATTATTGAATCGCCCTCTATAATCTTAACTAGTACCTAATCTGTCTAACTAAAGGATAAAACGAAGTCAAAATGAATTCCCACATACAGAGGGTTCCGTTATTTAATTTTAGAAATAACTGATGATTGGGACAAAACTTATTAATCACCGTGTATAATATATATTTATAACCATATACTTAACCAACACAATATCATATCCAATGAAGAATCTTTCACAGTAGCAATTATATGGCTGTAATAAAGCAAAATATATTTTTTTAAAAACTATAATGTCAAAATGCGTATCACCCTGTAAATAAAATTGAATGGTACCCTTTGTGTACTACATATCCTATAAAGGTGTAAAAATCGCATTTAGAAAATAAAATAAACATCATTACTTTCAAATCAAAAATAATGAATATGGGTAAGTAGGTATTTTGAAATTTTAACAACCTGTATTTCTAAACTAGCCATATATATGGTGACTTTGTGCCTATAAACAATATTGATGGGTACGACAAGAACTAATACATATAAAAAAATTAGACATTTAACTGAAGACCACTTTCCATAAGAAAATGGCATGGTCCTTTTGATCACGTGGAAAGTGAAGTCATTTTGGGCCATTTGTTTTTTAGCAGGTAGATTATATAACAAGTATGGAATTTTTAATCTGTTGTATAGGTAATTATGATTTAAGACATTAAGTAGCGTGGTCTTATGTTTACACATCTTTTATCACCTGTATCCTAGGGCATGATTGGAGAATAACGTAGTCTCTTTGAATAGTTCATCTGAAGAGAAAAGGGAATATTTGCAAAATGATATTTTTAAGATTAACTTTTGGACAGTAAACAGAAGTTTCATGTAAAAATATGGTGTTGAGTGCCATACTAATAACCCATATGTTAATAATGACTAGCAAATCCTATGATAAATTATGTTTTCTGAGAATACTCATTATACCATTAATAGACAAACAGATAAATAAGCTTTCTTGATTTAATAGTTAGGTGTTGTACCTGGCTATCCTACCTTAGGTGGGTATCTAGCTTTACTCCAAGATATTTTCCTGTATTGTATCGTTACATTGTAATATCACGTATAATTTAATCGATTGCATAGCTGTGTATGTATTCATAAACTGTTTGTATTATCGATGAGATTATTATAACTTATTATTATAAATTATTTTATATAATTTTATATAATTATTATAAATTATAACATGAATAAATAATATATGATGACTTTTGATAGTTTAGAGTTAAGATATTATCTAACAAATTTTTAGTAATAGTCATATACGAAGATGTTCTTTCCATTAGGTATGTTTTCGAAATTGCTGATACAAAGAATACCGTATCATCGGCAGATGAAATTTGTTGGACGTTTTGCATTTGTAGATTTAGTAAGTCATTAATATAAATTATAAATAACAATGGTCCAAAGATAGACCCTTGTGGAACTCCGAACTTAACAATTTTTTTCGAGCTCTCTGAGTCACCAATTGGAACAACCTGTATTCCGTTTCGGAGATAAGACCTTATAAGTGTCAATTTAACACCTTGTACTCCGCATTTGAACAATTTATCGCACAATATATCATGACAAAAGATATCCAACGCTTCAGCAAGATCTGAAATGACTGCAAGACAACGTTGAGAATTATTAAGTGACTATATAGCTCTTGTAGTAAGATCTGCCAATGAATATTCTGTTATTTATTTCATAAATCCATACTGTGATTTTGAAAGGAGGTTAAATTTTTGAAAAATAGAAATCAATTGTTTGCTGATGATTTTTTCAATATTTTAGAAAAGCAACAGTCGGCCTGCAATTGTTTTAATATTCTTAAACGTATTTGATGATACATTGTAATGCACCTGTAACTTTAAATCTCTAATAGAAGTTTCAATATTCACAATAATTGGACAACATGCAAAACTTGTCATTAGTGAAGGGATATTCTCCACATAATTATTTAATCTGAGACGCTAATTTTTCAGGAATGGATATGAAATAATTATTAAAACGATCAATTATTATTATCGTTTATTTGATCTCTATTCGCTTCAGTAATACATTTTATAGGTTCATCAAGTTTAGTTAGATTAACAGCTTTTTAGTTGATTACCATAGCTTAGAGATGTTTGTGGTTTTACTTATTTTATTTTGATAATATTTTCTCTTTGATGACTTAATTAACTTATTTACTTTATTTCGTTGTTTTTGGTACAAATTATAAGTTAAATTCTTGTTATTTTTATGTAAGTATTGAATAGATTTTGCTTTAATAGTATTTCGTGTAGTAGCTTATCGGTTACCCATGCTTTCTTTTTGTTGCATGTTTTACTTTTTGTGAAAGTCGTTGATGGTATATAATTTTGAAAAAATAAAGAAAAGGAAAAGGCCACGTGTTTCATACACTCCCTAAGGGGGAGGGCGGGCTGCTTGAGCTTTCCAAGCTCCTTCAGCCACAATCTAGGATTCCCAACATACATACATTAAGTATGTACGCATGATACGATTAAGGATAGGCGCGGTCAGGAAAGGATGGGAATGAATAGATTTAGTGTTCAGAGGGGGAATATACTACTCCAGCATTCGCCTAAATGGACCCACACGGTTTGCGTATACATGACCATGCCGCTATATGTGTATGAAAAAACCTCCATATCAGGTAGTCGGTAACGAGTATCGAACCCATTACCTCCCGAATGTTAAGCAGATTATGTTACCACACCTCTACTAGCGCGGTGAAATTAGTAAAAGCTTCCTCTATAGGCAAATCTTCCAAGATATCCTGTTGTAAACGTGAATTTAAGTTAATATAATCAATTACTTTAATCTATTTTATTACCGTGTCAATGTAGGGAGTTGACTTCTTGAGGATAATTGCACACTCAGTACTATGGGTCAATGGATGTCTTAAAAAAATGCGATCAATGTATTTTTGAGAACTATTTTTTTCCGTGTTGGCTTATTCATACAAGGAACAAATGAATATTCGCCTAACAAGTTTAGATATGATCACTGCTGAAATCCAATAAATTTATGTTTACATCTATCATTATTTCAATGCAGTTACATCGTTGATTTTCAAAATATATCTTAAGAGAGTTTATGAACTCTGTGCGGTCGATAAATGCTCGTTACGCCTATGAATTTATGGTCGTGGTCGAGTTCGCCCTCGATTCTAAGTTTTCTACCTGAACTGCAAAAGATGAGTCCGAGTTGTCTCCCATGGACAAAATTAATTTTACCTAAGGATTTCATAAAATACAATACAGCATTGTCAACTTTACCAAAATTGTCAAATTAGATATTATTAATTAATTCAAATAACAAAATATTTAAAAATCAGTCTAGGGGAATTAAGTAAATCAAAAAAGAGAAATTCGCAGAAAATATAAATAATCTAATAATAATTATTATTGTCTTGGGTTTGTAACCTGACGAGATGAAAAATTAGCGTGTTTATTATAAAGAGTAATATTCTAGAGTATTTTTCACCTCCCTAGAACCTTGTATTTTAACGGAACAGCGGGACAGGGATATCGATAACCTGATGGTACTAAAATTTTTAATTTTTAAATCTTTTTAATCAAAAAATTTTTTTTATAACTAAGTCAAATTTACAAAAAAAACTAAATCTATCAATACTTTAGTTTTTGTTTTCAAAACCTACTGGTTTTTAAAGCTTTGTGATCGTCTGAAACATAAGCATAAGCCCAAATTGACACAAAATTCTAATGGAATTTGTTTGTCAATATAGAAATTATTTTTTAAAATCGGTAGAGTGAGCCCTAAATATACAACTTTGAAACGACACAAATTTTTAAAATGTAGCTATCGTTAACATATACTGCAAAAAATTAAAACTTCTAGGGTTTCCCTACAAAACTGTAGAAATACTATGCGTTTTAAAGGTTCTCTTAAGTAAAAAAAAAATCGAATTCTACTATTATAGACCTATGGCATACATCAGAAGGTACTGTAAAATTAAGTAAAGTGAGAAAACCATATATGCATTACTACCAGTGACGGCTCGGCGAGGTTAGCAAGGTGGGCAGTCCCCACCCTAAGATACAAGACCGTCTTTATTTTTATTTGCCTGTGTAGTTTTGTTTTACTTTTCCTCTGTCTTTTACTTTTTAATACATTTTTCATCACAAATTTTACTTTGAAATAATGATGTTATTTTTTATAAAATTCGAAGCTCGTAAACTTCACCTTGCCTTGGATGCAGTTGCAGAACGACACACGTAGCTAAGAGTCATAATAAACTTCATTGAACACAGATACGAACAGCAAACACCAGTGAGAGACGCCAGGCAAGTTCGGCCGAAGTATTTCCGAAAGGGCAAGCCTAATACAAAACATACGTTATTGGAAGGTGAGTAAGTTAAAAGCGCTGAAGCGCTCATCGCTTTACTCGACCGCAACGCAATAGGCATATGAAGATGTTCGCGTCGAACGTCGAAGCTCTGCATACTTGAATAGAAAAGTAGAAAAGCATGTTATAGTTTTAATTTATTGCACATTGTGAAAATAAACGGTCCGAAATCATAATTTTTGAAACTTTTTCATATGTATTTTACTAATTTTATTAACATAAATATGAATCATTAGACTAAAATTGATTTATTTCAATCTAAATACTCTTATTTTTTGATAACAAATTAATTCCAAGTAATATTGCGCTAAATTCGTCATAACTTCAGTTCTGGATAGCATTGGGTGAGAGCAAGCCAATCGGATTGTATCGGGTAGGTATCGGAAAATCTCGTCACGTCATCACCTTTTGTTTTACAATTGCAACTTGCAACGCCACAACGGTTATTTCAAATGTGATCTACCGGTTTAATGACACGTTTTGTATTTTAATTAATTTTGATAAAAATTAGTGCAAAATGACAGTTCCTTCAACTTCGTTAACGTCTGATTCTATTGAAATATATAGTGTGATAAGCAGTATTGAGGATCTGGTAAATTTTTTGTTCAAAGGTAAGTTGTGACAGCTATACCTCGTCCGGTTGTGCACAACTTAGTTTTAAAAAATAAAGGTAACGTTGGCACTGTTGGCATTAGACATTTTAATAAAAATTGGTATGATAGGTGATAGCTTACAGGTAGCAAAACGATAAATGCATTATATTGTTGGACTTGTGTACTATTTTTTGATAAAAGAACTATTTGGAATTTCTTTGGATGCGACGATCTTAAACATTTGTACCGGGTGGACCAATAAGCCGATCCTCCGGCTATATCTGAGGAACTGTTTATCGTACAGCTTTGGGAAAAAAAAATTCCTAATAAAAACGGCCAAGGGAAATCGCTGGAAATAACTTTCAAGTTTCTAGCTTTACGTCTAGAGGGCATAATCTTTCTAGAAAAATTTAAAAACAATTTTTTATAAAATATGTCCAATCATAGTAGGTATTAAATAAGTAAATTAGAGTGCATAATTTCTGCACAAATTTTGTTAAATACTTTTTTCTCTATTTTTTTAAATAATCCTCTTTAAATTTCTTAAATTCCTAAAAAATATTAGTTTTTCTGTTTTTTAGACTGCATCCTTATCACGTTATTCTCTACTAAGCTTTACATGAAAGGGATTTCGATGCAAGGCTGGATTACTGCAATTTGATGTTAGGTATGCTGGAGGAACAACCGCGTATCATATCAAATATTTTGTGGGCAGACGAAGCCATCTTTACTATTGCGGGTGGTGTTAATTTGCATAATATGCATTATTGTGTTGAAGAAAATGCGCACTGGATGGACGAAGTGCAGGTTCAAGGTAGGTGGAGTCTTAATGTTTGGTGTGGTATAGTTGGAAAAATCATAGGATCATATTTGTTTAAAGAAACATTAAATAACGATACATATTTAAATTTTTTGGAAAACGAATTGCCTATTTTATTAGTAGACTTTTGCTTACAAACAAGAAGAGATCTGATATTTCAGCATGATGGGTGTCCTGCGCACTTTTCCAGGCGAGTTATAAATTATTTGAATTTAAGATATGGATTGGAAGGGGAAATATAGTTCCATGGTTTTATAGTGGATGTAATTGGTTCATCTACGCCCTTTCGAATGAGAATAATTTCGTTAAAATCGGTTGATCCACACCAAAGTTATAGGCATTTATTCATACAAACATTTCCATTCTCCCCACCCTTTATTTGAAAAAATACAGAAAAACGTAATTAACAAAATTTGTGCAGAAATTATGCATCATTCTAATTTATTTATTTAATACCTACTATGATTGGGCATATTTTATAAAAAAATTGTTTTTAAATTTTTCTATAAAGATTATGTCCTCTAGCGATAAAGCTAGAAACTTGAAAGTTATTTCCAGAGATTTCCCTTGGCCGTTTTGACTAAGGGAATTTTTTTCCCAAAGCTGTACGATAAACAGTTCGTGAGATATAGCCGGAGGATCGACTTATTGGTCTACCCGGTACATGGCTCTACAAAAGCATTATAAATCAGAACAACATACGCATGCTTTCGTTAAATGGAAACTATTTGGAAAACGAAATATTCAAATTTCACTTGATTCAGCCTACAAAGAAAATATTTTGAAGCACAATGCGGTGGTAAAAGAAAACAAGGATATTATTGCAAGATTAATAGATTTTAAAGAATTGGCTACATTGTTGTCAAAATATGATAAAAACTTTGAAATTTTTTAAAATAAATCTTCTATTTTCACTGGCTTATCTAAAACTATTCAAAATGAATTAATTGAAAGTATTAATAAAATAACCTGTGATATTATTGACAAAGAAGTTCAGGAAAGATTATATTTTTCCTGGCAAGTAGTTGAAACCACTGATATCCAGTGCCGTTCTCAATTATCAGTGATTTTGGATACGTTAATGAGGGTATGGGTAAAGTTATTGACGGAGCTGCAGTAATGTCAGGAGAGTTACATGGTCTACAGTCCAAAATAAAACAAATAAGCTCATACGTTGAATCTCGTACTACAGGATGCTTGCAATAAAATTAAAGATAAAGAATTTTCTTTGCAAATATTAGTGGGGTGCCAACAGTTTTTTTCTAAATCAACAAAAAGAACTCATTTTACAGAGTGAAGATTTTCCTAGAAATCTGAGAAGCTAATGGATTCAAAAAAATGTTGAGTGAGTTTTCATTTTTATTTTCACTTAAAAAATTTGAAGTAACTTTTCTACACACTGCAATGGTGTTTGATGTCCTTCAGACCAAATCCAGTGGTGCATGTTATTGTAAAGATAGAATTAAAAATTTAATTCAAACATTTCAAAATTTTGGAACTGATTCTATGCATTTCGATCAAATTTCTGGAAAAGTTCCTAATATAGAAGGGCCACCAACAACAAAACGTAAAAGAAACCATGACGAAATAGACGATCCAAAGATTTATTTTAAACGTGTTTTCCGTGAAATAATCGATCTAATTATTAATCAACTGGATATTAGATTATTATAAGTTTTTGTTATGAACGAATAAGTTCAAAGGTAAATATCGTCGCCTAATGTGAAAAATGCATAACTCCAATTTTGCCGGATTTAAGTGTTTTACACTATCTAATAAAAAAAGTATGGAATCTACAGACTACAATTTAGCGCTTTCTAAAAAAAATTCTAGATGTCGCTCAAAAACAAGATTATGAAATCTGCACAACTCCTGACCCTTACGTAGGAATATGATAAATGCATAACTCCCAGTAGGCAACATGGTGGTGTATGCCGCAGTGACTGGCATTGTGTTAATTTGTTAATAAATCGGCTATACAGAACCTTTTTATAGTGGATGTGATAAAATATTGACAAGTAAGTATATATTTTTGTTTCCTATCTTTGAGTAATAAATTAATAAATAAATTTGTAGCATAAACCTTAATTTCTTTTCTTGCTGCAGTTATGCACATTTCACATTTATTACTTATACGTAATCTGAAGGAGTTGTGCATGTTTTCTAAAACTTAAGATAAAATATAGCTACTTTCAACCTCCTACAAATTAAATCAGAGTAATAATTTGGATTATTTTTTTCAGTTAAATGGATCCTAAATCCAGTAATTTCAAAATACTGTCTTTAGCTCTAAAAGGGAACGTTGTTTTAAATCAATCTTACAATGAAAACCGGGTAGAAAACAAATAATATGCAGCAGAAACAGAATCAAATGATAAAAATTTACAATCAGCCAAAAAAAAATGTATTAGAGGAAACCCGGAAAACAGAAGAGCTCTTTACACAAGATGGCATAGATTATACTACAATCTGCGATGTAGATGAAATAGAGAAACACTGATTTTTTTCCCAGGACACATTGAGCAATGCGGCTACAAGTAGCAATCCGATTGAACAATTGGAAGAAGAAAATAAATTTCCAGATACTTTAAATGAAGAGCAAGTAATACACAACATTACAAGAGACAATGTCAATACCGAAGTAGATGAGAGATTGGCGACTAGTTCAGAAGAAGAAGTGACAATATACAATAACAATCGCGAAAATACCGAAAATAGTGAAGAGAGTTCAGATGAAGTAGTTCAGCCCCCACGAAAAAGAGCCAACCGCAGATTGAGTAATCCGAAAATGTGGAAATATAATGCCAATAAAAATAATAGAGAGAAGGATATGGAGTACAAGGGAAGAAACAACAATAAATTTAAAATTAAGAAAAATAAAAGAGAACTGAAAATGAGCTGCTCGCAGGGAGAAGGAATCAAAAAAAGATGTGGCAAAAATTATGTGTTACAAATTAACGGAAGAAGAAAGATTGTATATTTTTACCAAATTTTGGAAACTCACATGGTTGGAACGGAAGATTTATGCTTCAAGCTGGGGTTCTACAGAAAGAAACCAAAAGAGCGAGAGATCGAAAAAATATGGAAATCAGTCAAAGATCAACTTCCTGTGAATATTTCGACCCAAAAATTATATTTAGAGCCTCAACTAAAACAAAATCAGAACTGTATGATGTTTACAAAGAAGACTGGTGTATGCATAAGAAAACTGAGGCACTCTTGATAACTACATTTTCGAATATGTTTGAGGATCTCAGCCTAGCACTTTTCTCACCAAAGAAAGATGAGTGTGACATTTGTGTAGGGTACAAAACAAAAAATATACAAGAAAACGTATACACAGAACATATCCCAAAAAAAGTGGAAGCTCGTAAAGTAAAGCCGGAAGACAAAAATTCAAATAATATAGTGTTCACAATGGACTTCCAGTCGGTACTTTTATGTCCCAAATCGAATGTATCGGCTCTCTATTACAGAACCAAATTGATCGTCCACAATTTCACAATTTTTGATCTGGGTACAAAAGAAAGCTACTGTTTTTTGTGGCACGAGGGTGAAGGGAAGCTTAATGCTAACTGTTTCTCTTCCGATTTTTGTGCACTACAATTATTCCCCAGCTTGAAGCTACACAACAAATAATTTTATACAGTGACGGATGCAGTGCTCAAAGTCGTAACTGCACTTTGGCCAATGCTTTGTTGAACCTGGCTTTTGAAAAGAAGTTTGCATAATACAGAAATGTTTGGAAAATGGTCACACCCAGATGGAGTGTGACTCTGTGCACTCCACCATTGAACAAAAATTAAAAGGCAGAACTATCAATGTTCCAGCCGATTATGTAGCATTATGTAAAGTTAACTACTTGGATCACACGCATTTTAAGGATTTTTGTATATTAAATTTGATCAAATCTATAGGACCTGTACATAGAGTGGGCGATCCCACAGCAAATAATCTAAGGGCTTTGAAATATAATTTTGATGGCAGAATTGAGTTTAAAGTTGAACATTCTGAAGAATTTAAAGTCTTATCAGCCAGGGCACAAAGAAATCCTCAGTATCTACAATTGGAATCACTACCAGTTCTATACAAAGATAAGTTAAAAATCAAAAAAGAGAAATTCGAGCATCTTATGTTCTTAAAAAAGTCCATTGAAAAGGATTGCCATTCTTTCTACAATAGCCTAAATCATGAATAAATTACCACCTATTATTTTCGTGCCATACTTATTTCACTTCCATTTCGGTAAATTGTTACAAAGATTTTTTTATGTACCTATGTACGATTAGTTAATAAAAACAATAATAATATAATGATTATTAAATTCTTTATTGTATATTATTTTTGCATAACTATCTGTTAAATTTTGAATATGGAAATGAATTTTGTACAACTCCAGTATTTTTCTATAATTTTGATTTCACGGATAAAAATCGATACCACAAAGCATATTTATAAAAAAACAAAATATCCAGATCATAATTGACACCAAAGCTTGTCAATGAATGCGGTAAATCAGTTTTTCCTCTCTAGTGTAAAATTATGATTTTTGGATTTATGCACTTTTCACATTAGGCCGGCGATATGTAATTAAAAATTATTATTAATTTTATTAAATACATAAATAAAAAGTTTACCTCGAGTAGGATTTGAACTTACTACCTGTACTTTGCTAGAATACCGCGCTAACCAACTGCGCCATCAAGATTCAAGCCCCAATCGATGTAAATTTTGTCTTTATGTATGTAGAATGAGATTACAATCAAATTACTTATATTAATGGAATGTGAGCCTGCAATAATTTTTAATTACGTATTTACCTTTGAACTTATTCGTTCATAACAAAAACTTATAATAATTTAATATTAATCAAGTTGCCTTGGTATGTGCGAATCTTTGCGATATTGCAGGCACACATTCCATTCATATAAGTAATTTGATTGTAATCTCATTATATTTAGAATTGACATCCGGTCTACATACATAAAGACAAAATTTACATCGATTGGGGCTTGAACCTTGATGGCGCAGTTGGTTAGCGCGGTACTTTAGCAAAGTACAGGTCGTAGGTTCAAATCTTACTCGAGGTAAACTTTTTATTTATGTATTTAATAAAATTAATAATAATTTTTAACTGGATATTAGATTTAAAGATATGAAACGTTTAACATTCTCAGATCTCATAGATAGGAATAAATCTACTTCATTTAAATGTGCGTTTTCTTAAATTTATAAGGATCTTTAAAAACCTACGAATAATTATTTGATTTTGATAAACTAAAAAATGAATTACGTGTATGATATTCCGACTCGGATTTACGTAGTACATCACCAAATCCTAATAATATTTTAAAATTTATATATGACAATCGACTACAAAAGGATCTTCCGGAATTATATAAACTGCTATCTATTATCTTGTGTTTACCATCTACGTCAGCTTCCATGGAGAGTTTTTCTACCTTGAAACGTATAAAGACTTTTACACGCAATTCGGTGAATCAGACACGATTAAGTGATCTTTCAAAAATTACTATTGAGCGAAATTTAATAAAGACTTACAAGAAAATAACGAAACTTCAAAATTTTGTGATCAAGTTATAAATCACTTTGCACGTCAAAAGCATCGACGCATTGAATTAATGTATAAGTAAAGTTGTTGCGTTACCTACATAAATTGTAAATAGGTACCTATATTGATTTAGACTGTATGGGATTTTGTGTAAGATTTTTTTCTTGAGTTCTTTTTATATTATCTTAAGAGTATTTTTATTTTGTTTTGCCATGAAAACTTTAAGTTTATTTTTTATTTTTTATTTACTAATCATCTTTTACCTAAAAATCACCTACTATCGGTTTCAAAAAGCAAGATTGGTCAGTTTGAAAGCTTATAACTTTTTTATTGTAAGCCCAATTGATGTGAAACTTGGCAGAGATATTCCCTCTAGACATATAACAACACTCAGATTATATAAATTTTTTACACGCTTTGTAAATTAAAAATTAAATTATCATAAAAAATGTAGTTTTGCGGTCTGTGTTTTGCATACGATCGGTTTCAATATTCGTAGCTTCCTTATTTTTGTCTTAAAATGTACAAAATTTTAACCAGTGGCATATCAAAGTAATATAAAGGTAACCACAATTTCAAATTTTAAAAAAATATTTAAATTTAAAAAAAAATTACGTGTTCTCGATACTTGCAAACTTTGCTCTAATGCAAATATTTTCGTTTTAAGTGGACCGATGTGTACGTTTTAATTGTTCTTTAACGTTCCGTATTCAAGTACTCCTTTAATATGTACCTTAAACTGTATAATATAAATGAAAAAAATCCTTGTGCTCATACCAGATGTCTTGATTACATTCTTAATAAACCGGCCGATAATATAATATCATTCTTTAAGGAACGTTTATTTTAGCATGCGACGGCATTCGTATTGAGTCGTCGATTGGAAGCTCGTCCAACGTAGTCCGTTCTCTCTCTCTCTCGACTGAGAAATTAATTATTTATTAATTGGGATTGAACTATATGATAAATACATGTACTTTAATACGGAATGTTAAAGAACAGTAAAAACCTACATGTCGGTCCACTTAAAACCAAAATATTTACCTTTAGAGCAAAGTTTGCACATATCGAGAACAGGTCATTTTTTTCAAAATTTATACATTTTTTCAAAATTGCAAATAACAGTTACCTTTATATTACTTTGATATGCTACTGGTTAAAATTTCACACGTTTTAAGGCAAAAATAAGGACGCTACGAGCACTGAAACCGACCGTATGTAAAACACAGGCCGCAAAACTACATTTTGTATGATAATTTAATTTTTAATTTACGAAGTTAAGCGTCTAAAGAATTTGCGTTTTCTTAGTGTTACTATATGTCTACAGGGAAGAGCGCTGCCAAGTTTCACAACAATTGAGCTAACAATAAAAGAGTTATAAGCTTTCAAACTGACCTATCTTGCTTTTTGAAACCGATAGTAAATCTCTTATCCCTTCCTGGTAAGAGTGTGCTTTAGACCTTCTCGTGGTTCTTGCCGAACGGTTTATTTTATTTCAAATATGCCGGTCAACATAAAGCGCAAAAAAATTGTATCTAACCCCCGCTATAAAAACAATTCGCCCATCTCGTCAGTATTGTTACTACTAATACCATTGTTAATAGTAATTAACGTCATTGGATCGGGAACTCATATTTACCAGTACGAATGAGATGTTTAAGTACGAGGCGGTAGCCGAGTCCTGAAACTCGAAATGAGTATTTCATGTTATGTATTTTGCTTCATTCTGCCAAATTTAAAAACATTGAATTCAAAAATTTTAAAATATTGTAAGGAACCCTTTAAATCTAGTTGTATTTGCGAAACATGATTAGTAACGGCGGTTTCTCTATTGTTTATTTGTTTTGTCGATTTCTCCCGTGCGTACGTCAAAATGAATTCTGATACAAATTCTTCAGAAATTTTAAGGGAATCTACAGAAGCGTGTACTAAATTAATACCTAGAAAGAGTGGGGAAAGGTATCAAACACAATTCAGCCATTTTTGTGAATGGAAAGTTGAAAATAATGTTGATAAAATTACGTAAGAAGTTATGTTGGCTTATTTTTTAGGTCTAGTAAGAATGCGAATGATTATATTGGCTCTTTTAATAGTAAATTAATGTTTTTAGTCTAAGAAAAAAAGCGCATCCTCTTTGTGGCCGAAATACCCCATGATTAAATCCAAATTAATTGCGAATGAAAATCCGGAGATATCCCGCTTCCTAGACTGGTAGCATTGAACCCAAACAATCTAAAACAATAACCCGAGAAGAAATCTATCGATATACTAAAGAGGCTTGTAATGACAAATATCTCCTGGCAAAAGTAAGATAAAGTTTCAAATAAAACAATAAACTTAATGAGTTTTTTATTTACAGGTTATAGCTATGATTAGAATAGCGGGCGGTTTAAGACGAGAAGAACTGTATAATATTTCACTAGGCGATATTCAAGAAACTGGAACGCAGTTGGTTATTACGATTCCCTGCACTAAGGCAAATCAAAGAAGAGCCTTTACTGTAATAAACGAAGTAGAGGGGTTTAACTATTTGCAGTTATTCAGAAAATACGTGTTTTTTTTGGGATACAGAAATTCAAAATGTACCGTTCAAAGGGTAGGAATCCACACAGTTGGAGGAATTCCAAAACAGATGCACTTTTTTTGGGTCTTCAAGATGCTGACAGATAACACTGGTCATTCATTTTGACGAAGTTCTGCAACGCTTTTGGCCAATGCTAGTGCTGATTTAGCAGTACTAAAAAGACATGGAGGTAGCGAGAGTGCGCCGTTGGCTGAAAGATACACTAAACACTCTTTAGAAAGCAAAAATAAAATTGCCAGGATGATTCTGAACGGAGAAGCCTTTGTTGCAGTGTTGCAGCAGCAAAACAAAGAAGACTAATAAAACTAGTCATAGTAACACTGTTTCTTCTAATTATCCTCCAGTAACTATTGACGGCAATACAAATTGTACTATCAATCTGAACATTAATACTCAAGTTTAATTCCTAATTTCTGTTGTAGATGTTTTTTTGAATAAAATATTGCTTTAACTGGTATTGCGATGATTAATTTTGTGTTGTAAGTAACACTTTACAGGACAAGGCCGTTTTTTCGTTTTCCCGGACTGAAGGTGGGACGTAAAGTAGTAAAATTAGATGCAGAATGAAATAAATCTATAAACAATGCTAATACGGATAAGCCAAATAAAATCCGTTGATAAATATAATTTGACATAAGATCTGGCAACAATGACTAATATTTCCGTGAACAAAAACACATTATATGTGAGCCAAGTCGAACTCATGCGGAAGCCAACTCGTGCCCTTTATACATCTGATAAGCGGAGCCAACTCGACTCTATCCGAATTTATTGTAAAATTTCAATCTCGTTCTTATAAAGCAAAATCCATTAATTAATATATTATTGGATGATTGTATAATATCCGATTTAGTGTATACTATTACACCGTCATTTTTACTAAATTTACTTGAGTTCTAATGCAGTTCGAAACAATTAGTATTTTCACAGTGCCATGTTTCACTTACTACAATAGCCTCCACATACTTCATCGTTGTCTTTTTTTAAATTATCCGAGAGGTTCGTAAATTAATATATTCATCAACAATAGTTGGCAATTCACTTGGTATTTCAAGAATTAAAGAAAAATCAGAAAAGGCAAAATAAAATGAAATATTAGTGTACGAATGCGTCTTACCATTAACCTGCGATGCGTCGTCCTCTGTATAAATCGTATAAATAACTAAAAGTGGTTATTAATTTTATTAAATACATAAATAAAAACTTTACATTGAGTAGGATTTAAACCTACGACATGAACTTTGCTAGCGTATCGCTCTAGCCAACTGAGCTATAGCAATACAAGCCCCAATCGATGTATATTTTGTCTTTATGTATGTGGAACTGGTATAGATTCTAATATAATGAAATTTCAGTAAAATTACTTATATTAATGGAATATGAGTCAGCAATATAATAATATTGAAGTTTATAACTGTTTCATAACTTCGAAGGGGAATTAATTACATATTAGTAATACATGCCTAAATGTAATCACCAGCAAACAAACAATAACCGTATTTATACGTATAGAGAAACAGTTTTTACTTTAATTTTTCCATATCTTCTTCCGTAGCTATTCTAAACGCTGGTGCTCCGTTCGTTTTTCTCATAAAAATTTTACAATCTCTAGTCCACAAAAAACTATATCTCAATTTACGTTTTTTGTTTTTGCTAATGCGAAAAGCTGACTATTTTGAAATCTTAGAACTTCAAATATTACATTTATTTTCCTTTTCTTATCTTAGATTAATCAAATTGTAGAAGTACAGTAGTCGCATTTCATTGTTTCTATGCCATTGACAGATTCTCGTTATTACTGTAAACAGCATCATTCTTTTATATCATTCTCAAGATTTCTTAAAATTATCGGTTCCAAACAGATGGAAGCAAATAAAAAAATTAAAATTACGCGCCAATTGCTTTCGGTCAAATCATTTCAATAATGAATGCAGGTCCCGCGACATCTCAAACAATTAGTCAAGATGTTTATATAGACGACTTAATCACTGGCACTCGGTCAGTAGAAGACGCGATCCAGCTGAAACGAGAAATTAGTACCATTTTAGACGGCACGGGGTTGCAATTATGGCAATGGGCATCCAACAATAAAGACATTTTCGCAGGTGAAGCCTCTGGGGAGGACACCGATAAATATTATATTACCTACTGATAACGATAAAACCAAAACACTAGGATTATATTGGAATACGGACAGTGGCTCGCTTAATTATTCAATTAATATAGATAATTTAAAAAAAAAACACTAAACGGGCAATATTATCAGCCATTTCTCAAATTTTCGACCCGTCAGGCTTAATTGGTCCACTAACCTTCAAAACTAAAATAATATTGCAGCGTATTTCGATAAAAGTTGGATTAGGTCGAATCGATTCCATTCGACATTTATGTGGAGTGGAATCGCGTCAAAGCTAGGTTAGAAAATGTGATAATGCCTAGACAAGCAACCCGTAATAAACACATTAGAATAGATTGTTATAAGTTTTTGTTATGAACGAATAAGTTCAAAGGTAAATATGTAATTAAAAATTACTATTAATTAATAATAATACATTAGAATAGAGCTTCACGGGTTTTGAAATGCTTCGGAACAGGCATATGGTTGTTGTGTGTATACGTTTGCAGCACAGATGAGTACGGTAGAAGCAAAAACAACTTACTACTCGAAAAATCCAGAGTAGCGCCTCTAAAAACAATTACCATGCCCAGATTAGTGGGGCGGTCTTAGCTTAGCTCAATTAATGCATAAAGTAACACAAACGTTTAATTCAGCAATATCAAGGAGTTATTATTGATGTGACCGACCATTGTTCCATCTTGGATAAACCGAGAACCTCACCGGTTTCAGATATTCGTTACAAACTGAATTGCAGAAATTCAGCAACTAAGCGACGTGGCGCAGTGGCATTATGTTAGATCCGAAGATAATCCCGCCGATTTAATTCCGTCCGGCGTAGACACGAAAAATTTAAAGGGCAGTATTTGGTAGCACGGGCCCAGCTGGATTATTAAAGACAGCACTGAGTACCCTAAGTTAAACATAACCAAACCGGCAGAATTACCCGAAATCCGTGCCAATACGTCTTTCGCACTTTATAATCTCAACAAAATCGAGCTAGACTTTATGCCCAGATTCTCAAAACTTTTAAGAACTACAAAGAACATTTGCGCATGTACGTCGTTTTGTAAATAATGTTAGGTTAAGTAAATGCAATAGAACGAATGGAGAGTTATCGCTTCGCGAAATAAACAGCGCAATGAATCAGTTGATTGTAATCGTACAAAAAACTTTCTTTCCAGAAGAAATGAAAGCGTTGAAAAATTCACTACCAATTGGTCGCACTAGCAAAATCTTAGCTTTACACCCATTTATACACAGCGAAGGTTATATTCGTGTTGGGGTAGATTAGCCAAGGCGTCTATAAGCATAGATATCACACACCCTGTAATATTAACGAAATTAATCATTGAACACTAACAAATATAATTTACATATAGGTGCAGAAGCTTCATTGGTTATGGTTCGCAGGTTTTGGCCATTACATGGCCGAAGCACGGTAAAGAATGTAATGCAAAACTGCAGTAAGTATGCTAGATTCAGAACGAATTCCATAACACCTATAATGGGAGACTTACCGGGGGAGCGAGTCAACCCCTCAAGGCCATTTTCGCACAGCGATGTTGATTACGTCAGTCCACTCTTGATAAAGGGCCGTAAATCAAGAAATAGAAAATTAATTAAAAGTTACTTAAGCATGTTCGTATGTTTAGCAAGTAAGATAATTCGTTTAGAACTGGCAAGTGATTTACTGCCACCTTCTTAAATGCGTTTAAACGATTTATTGGTAGACGTGGGATGTGCAAATCTCTATATTCATACAATGGCACAAACTTTGTTGGTGCTAATAGAGAACTAAAACAGGTAATTGATTTATTAGTAGACACGAAATTTGGGGAATATTTTAAGTCAATGTCAATCGATTTATACCGCTGCGGTAAAATCGGCTAAATCCATATTGAAAAAGGTAGTTGGAAATTCAACCTTAACTTTTGAGGAATTAGGTACTGCACTTAAATAGAATCAGTGCTGAACTCCCGCCCGCTTATTCCCTTATCAGAAGATCCGAATTATTTATTAGCCCTAACCCCGGGACACTGTTTGATTGGGGACGTACTGAACTGTGCGCCATAAGAAGATGAAACAAACGTGCCAAAAATCGCATCACATATTATAAACAAATAATGCAAATCAAGCAACCTTTCTGGAAGAGATGGTTGCGTGAATATATTCACAATTTACAAACGCGGAAAAAATGGCGCAAGGAGGTGCCAGAATTGAATATTGGAGCAATTGTGTTATTAAAAAACGAAAATACTCCACCGTCACTATGGCCGTTAAGGCGTATACTGGAGTTACATCGGGGTGCAGACGATATTGCCTGAGTAGCATCAGTCAAGACGGCATCTGGTGTACAAAAACGTGCGGTGACCAAGTTGTGTGTGTTGCCTACGGAATAGTGCTGATATGGTATATTGACACATATGCGTGTTTAGTTATTAGTGAGCGGAGTGCACATGTACCTAGTGATATTAACGAAAATAGTAACAAAAACTTAATATTCGGTTAGGTGTTTATAAATACAATGATATCCATTATATATATATATATATATATATATATATATATATATATATATATATATATATATATATATATATATATATATATACATATGTATGTATATATATTTTGTCGTTTTTTTTCTTTTCTTTTCTCTCAGATGTAGGGTTAGTTACTTTTAGACAATTTACAAATGTATGATTAGTGTCTTTTCAAAACGGGACCGGGCATTTTAAATTTACTATTTGAAGGGGGGTGAATGTTGAGAATTAGAAAATTGTACAGCGTATGCTTCAAGGCTGCTGATAACTGTTAAATTTAAGAATTAACTGTAGATTCAATATGACACAAATAAAGATATGGTTTCAAATTTTCAACATATTTTCTGATCAAGCAAATATATAATTTGGCATTTTAACGAAATGTCCAATAACCTTTTAGTCTTTTACAAAACGACTGAATATGACCAAAAATATTCTACAATAAATTAAGTCAAATCCCCATTTAAAATAATCTTAGGAACTACCCGATATTTGACTAAATGTTTAGGGCGGCCATTCGTTCCGTTTTATGCGGGACAGTCCCTTTTTTAAACACATCATTTCGTGTATGTAATTATTTTACTAAATTACGTAAATGTTTCGTATTTATAAAGAATTACCTTTTCTGTCCGGTTTCTGACGCTTCAGAAGGAATTAATGCGTACGAGAAAGAAAGCGCCACCTTCAGATAAGACACAATAGGATGACATCACAAGTTCTACAATTTACGAAACTTTTCTAGCACTTTAGTGAACTTAAATAAACAGCGCGCTACTCCACATATGGGGCAGAAATAAGTATCAAGTCTAGCGCGAAAAGAATGTGCTTACGACGGTGTCTTGTACGTGTGGAAGATAAATATACCGGTGAGTGTAAATATATACATTATAAATGGTTCCTCAGTGAAGGTTAAGTCTTGGTAAATAACTATTTCTAAATAAATCATTGTTATTGTGTAGTGTGTATCTAGGACGGTAGAAAATCGGAAAATGCCAAAAAGAAAGTGTACTTTTAGTAGAGATTTGGAAAGTGAATATTCATTTATTAAAAAGACAACCTCAGATTTCACTTGCACATGGCAAAAAGGCGGATATTTCTCAACACATATCGACACTTAAGCAAAAAAGACAGATATTGCTGCTTCTAGTAGTAGCAGTATCGTCTTTTTTTCGTAAGGAGACATTTCGAAATGAAGAACAAAAGATAGCTGCGAATGAATGCACTTGGTCATATCACAGCGTGATCCACAATCAGTTTTTTCGTTCTAAGGGTTTCCCTAGTAATCTAATAAAAGTTGATTCCAACAAAAATTTGCATGTGCTAGAACCACATCTGAAAATATTGTACGTAACATTTTACGAAACGAATCATTCAGCTCCGTCCAAAATGATGTTGGAACGGTAAACTTTGTACTCTGTACCGATCGTTCAAAACACGGGAGCATAAAAATTTGTCCCATGCCCGTAAGATATTTTATTAAAGACAAGAGCATACTTTTGGAAGTTCAAGATCTTCCAGTTTCAGACTTTATATCCGAATTTATCATTAAAACATATACAGCGACGTACAATAGAACGTCTTAAGTTAACTAAATGATGCACCCTTATTTCATTGCAACAAAATATGATACTCCTTGGAAAACAAGTAAGTATTAAATTTTATATTTTGAAACGACAGTTTGACTTTTTCAAACATTTTGAATAATTTCACTGTTATTAATTATTGTTTTTAAGTTCAAAAGTTATTTAATTTGATTTGCCAGCTTTTAATTAGTGTAACATGCCGTTTACATTTACAAATAGCGAACAAGCCGACATTCATTTTATTTATGGGTTCGCAAATGGGAATTCAAGGTACGCAGCTAGCGAGTATCGGAGAAGATTTCCAAATAGACGACAACCTCATCATTCCGTTTTTGTGAGTATCCATCGTCGATTTGTTAACCAGGGTTTGAAAATGTCATGGGGCCGACAGAACAACCGTGGACGAGATAGAATTGAGAGGGTATATTGTGTGAATTTAATAGGAACCCCACGACAAATACTCGACGTACTGCTGTTGCTCTTGGTATTTCCCAAAGTAAAGTTTCCGGTTTTAAAACGGGATCACAGACGCCCATATCATTTTCAACCTGTTCATGGTTTATGTCCAGGTGACGCCAAACGAAGACTTAATTATTGTAGATGGGTTCTTAACTCCATTCAAAATAATTGGCTAAACAATAACTACCCGGGAAGGTGGATAGGTCGTGGAAGTCCAGTGGCGTGGCCTCCTAGATCCCCCGATTTAACGCCACTTGACTTTTTGTATGGAGATTCATGAAGGAAAAAGTGTATACGACTCCGGTTAATACACTTGAAGAACTTCACAATCACATCAAAGATGCTTGCAATGAAATAAGGGTGCATCATTTAATTAACTTAAGACGTTCTATTGTACGTCGCTGTGAAATGTGTATTGAAAAGAACGGTTTACATTTTGAACAAAGTGTCTAATTTTATTATACTAGTGTTATTGTTATTTATTTATAAATCGTTATTGATAAGAATTCTTATTAATTTCACAATTATTAATTAAGTATTGTTACAATAATAAATAAGGATTGTTAAAATTAGTGTACTAAACAGATTTCAATTTACAAAAGTCTTGTATTTGAGTATGGCTTGATACAGTGGCGGCTCTTTAATGAGAGCAAGTGAGCAGCGGTCTATAACTTATTAGAATCTCACTTAAAACTACATACATGTTTATACGAAATTGATACATACATAATTATACAGAAAGTATTGACCCATAACAATAATAATTATGCATTTCTTTTATACGAGGATAATAACAATGGATACTAAAAAACCGATAACCTACCTATTTATAAATGAAAATGTATTTGAAATTTTAAAGAAACGATCGTTAGGTACTAAAATGGCTCTAAATGTTTTATTATATCTTTTTATTAAAAACTTATATTCAATTATTCACATAAAGCACATTATTTAACTTAGTACCACATCAAACACTAAAATAAAAATAACTCGGAAACGCACAGGAATTTCGAAACAGAAGAAGGTACATTATTTTTGTTAAACTGTATGTAGATAATGAAAATAACAGTTTTTAAAAATAGTCATTGGCGTAGAAGTTCTGTTTATGAAAGTGGTTGAGTCTAAAAACTCATCATATATATATATATATATATATATATATATATATATATATATATATATATATTATATGTATATGTATATATATTTTGTCGTTTTTTTCTTTTTTTTCTCTCAGATGTAGGGTTAGTTACTTTTAGACAATTTGCAGATGTATGATTAGTGTGATTTCAAAACGGGACCGGGCATTTTAAATTTACTATTTCAAGGGGTGTATGTTGAGAATTAGAAAATTGTACAGCGTATGCTTCAAGGCTGCTAACTGTTAAATTTAAGGATCAACTGTAGATTCAATTTGACACAAATAAAGATATGACTTTAAATTTTCAACATATTTTCTGATCAAGCAAATATATAATTTGGCATTTTAACGAAATGTCCAATAACCTTTAGTCTTCTACAAAACGACTGAATATGACCAAAATATTCTACAATAAATAAAGTCAAATCCCCATTTAAAATAAGCTTAGGAACTACCTGAGATTTGATTAAATGTGTAGGGCGACCATTCGTTCCGTTTTATGCGGACAGTCCCTTTTTAAACACATCATTTCGTGTATGTAATTATGTTACTAAATTATGTAAATGTTTCGTATTTATAAAGAATTACCTTTTCTGTCCGGTTTCTGACGCTTCAGAAGGAATCTATGCGTACGAGAAAGAAAGCGCCACCTTCAGATAAGACACAATAGGATGACATCACAAGTTCTACAATTTACGAAACTTTTCTAGCACTTTAGTGAACTTAAATAAACAGCGCGCTACTCCGCATATGAGGCAGAAATAAGTATCAAGTCTAGCGCGAAAAGAATGTGCTTACGACGGTGTCTTGTACGTGTGGAAGCTAAATATACCGGTGAGTGTAAATATATACACTATAAATGGTTCGTTAGTGAAGGTTAAGTCTTGGTAAATAACTATTTCTAAATAAATCATTGTTATTGTGTAGTGTGTATCTAGGACGGTAGAAAATCGGAAAATGCCAAAAAGAAAGTGTACATTTATTAAAGATTTGGAAAGTGAATATTCATTTATTAAAAAGACAACCTCAGATTTCACTTGCACATGGCAAAAAGGCGGATATTTCTCAACACATATCGACACTTAAGCAAAAAAGACAGATATTGCTGCTTCTAGTAGTAGGAGTGTTGTCTTTTTTTCGTAAGGAGACATTTTGAAATGAAGAACAAAAGATAGCTGCGAATGAATGCACTTGGTCATACCATAGCGTGATCCACAATCAGTTTTTTCGTTCTAAGGGTTTCACTAGTAATCTAATAAAAGTTGATTCCAACAAAAATTTGCATGTGCTAGAACCACATCTGAAAATATTGTATGTAACATTTTACAAAACGAATCATTCAGCTCCGTCCAAAATGATGTTGGAACGGTAAACTTTGTACTCTGTACCGATCGTTCAAAACACGGGAGCTTAAAAATTTGTCCCATGCCCGTAAGATATTTTATTAAAGACAAGAGCATACTTTTGGAAGTTCAAGATCTTCCAGTTTCAGACTTTATATCCGAATTTATCATTAAAACATATACGAATTAACAAAAGCAATGGCAATGTGCGCAATTTCTGAAGAGCTGCAAGACCATAATAACGTCTTTCGTAAAGTTCAGCAGCTACTTAAAACACCTTTAGTAGGGGTGAACTTTGGTGCTCATGTCCTTCATTACTGCATTCAAACATCAACAGGCTGCCTTGCTATTGACATTGAAGCCATTATTGTGAAAATCTATGGCTATTTCTACATTTACACTGTTGTAGTTGAAAAATTAAAAGAACTTCGTGAGTTTGTTAATGTTGAATATCAAAAACTGTTGGGATACAGTAAAACCAGATGGTTAGCGTTTGTTACCTTCGATAGAAAGAATATTAAAAATGTTCCAACCGTTACATACTTACCTTCTCTCTCAAGGAAAATGTCCCACATTGATTCTTCGTTATTTTAAAAACAATTTTTTGAAGTTTGTCTATGGTTTCTTCACTCACAAGCTACAAGTGAAACCTGAAAAATCTTCAATGGTAGAAGTAAACATGGTTCTATCAAATTTAAAGCAACAATTAATGGAACGAAAAAACGAAGTCTGTTTGCCAAATTAAGTTAACACTATGCTAATAGTGAAAGAGAAGCCCTAGCCCTAACTTAATTTAAAACGTCCGTTACCACCTTTTTATACAACAGGATCCATCAGTGAAGAGGGAAAACTTCAAACCATAGTATCTGGATAAGTTTTTTCTCGCATTAATGTTTTTACAGTTTTCTGTTCAGTTAGACTTGCTATTTTATTTTTTAAAGACAATACTTGACAGGTGGGCACCATTGCGATCTACGCATTCTTGTAGTCTTGTTCGAAAATTTTGCATTACTCGCCGTAACATTTCCGTTGTATGTAATACATGTAAATTTTCGTTGATTTTTTGTTTTAAACTGACTAACGTTTGCAGTCGCTCAACGTACACCTTGCTCTTGAGTAATACCCCAAATAAAGAAGTCGCATGCGGAAGAATTAGGCTCACGAGAATCAGGCCAAAGAGTGTCCCCATTTTTCTATATAATACGTTTCGGAAAGAGTTCCCTTAAAGCATCAATAGATATACGAGCAGTACGACTGGTAGCAGCGTCTCACTGGAACCACGTAATTTCTGGAAATGGAACCAGTTGTTGCCTCAAAAATGTTGTGTAACGAACTGCAGTAAAGGTTGTAGCATATCTTCAATCGTGCTTAAAAAAGTATTGGTCCTATAATGACAGATGATGAAATAACTCACCATACCGTTGTACGATTGTATCCTAAGGGGAACAAAAGTGATTGTAAAAATTACAAGAGGAATAAGTCTGCTTAGTGCACCTGGTAAAGTATTTGGAAGAGTTCGATAGAGCACGTGAAACTACCCAAACTATCAGATGGTTGCTCTCCAACAGGTGATTGAAAAGTATGTAAAAAATAAGCTTTCAGTAAAGGTCTAATAAACGGAATAAGAGCAGTGTATAACGTAACCGAGCATGTGTTAGGGTAAGACCGGGTGTGAATGAATACTATTGAGCAAGGAATCCGACAAGGCTGTGTGACGGGTGGTGACGTAAATGTACGAGTTCTGGTGTATTCAGGTGACACAGTGTTATTAAGCGAGAATGCGGATGAGCTACAAACAGCTCTAAGAAAATCTGAGATCATGGACCTAAAGGTAAAGGTGAACAAAACAAAGATTGTGATGTTCAATCTGGAAGGTGGAAAGGAGAATACAGTATGTACCTTACATGATGAAACTGTGGACCAAGTGGACGAGTTGGTATATCTAAGTAGAATGTTTACTATAGATGGTACAATGGATGGCGACATTGGCCGTAGGGTCATTGCTGTAAGGGTAGGTATTGGAAGTATATGGACGATAATGAAAAACGAAATCATAAGCATGGCTGCGAAACGAGCGACCTATAATGGCGTATTTGTCCCGTCAGTACTGTAAGGAAGTGAGACATGGGTATGTCAAAAAAAGCACGAAATCAAAATAAATGCTGCGGGTATGAGATTACTGTGAAGCGCATGCGGTAAAATGTGAAGAATGAGTGTATAATGAAGGAGTGTGGCGAAGAAAAAACGATGATAGATAGGTAGGTATAACAGTAGTACACTACGTTGGTTTGGTCACATCTAGAGAACGGAAAATGCAAGGTTAACGAAGAGAATATACGTGTGTGATGTTAGAGGTAAGGCCGTGCCTGGTAGGCCGCGTAAAACTTGGCTGAATACAGTAGAATGTATGATAAAAGAAACAATGATAAGGAGTTTTAAAAACAAAAGGGGAAGTCAGAGATAGTGTATGAATCTTGCGGAAGCTACTGAGGTAGACAAGGATAAGATAGCATGGAGAAGTATTGCGAATGAAAAATAAATACGAGACAGGGGTTGTTTTGTCTACTCTGCAAGGGAATGGCGTGAATGTTGTGTAACATACCATTACTGTCACCATAGGATTGTGCAAGGGTTTCGCATGTAACTGAAGCGGGTCTTCTGTGGTCCAATATCGGCTATTCTGTTTATTTACATAGCCGTTAAGATGAAAATCGGCTTCATCTGACATAACATATGATGAATTAAGTTTTATTCACTATCCAAATCCTAAAAAATTTCTTGACAAAAATTCATGCGAGAAACTAAACCAGGTTATTTTAATTCATGGATAATTTGAATCTTACGGGAGTGGATACTTAAGTCCTTATGTAAGACCGTATCGACGATTCATTAATATTCAATAACGTATGGAGCTGCGTGTTATGGCAGTTCAAACTCTATGAGTGTTTTCTAGCGTTCTAGCACTTTTTACATCCAGTTTCTACAAATTTTGTATCCAGCAATAAATTGCGTGAATAGACAGTACTTGCCCATGACGCGGAATACTGAGCGGATTGCGAAATAATCTTCTCATAGTTGTCGCGGAGTTACCATTTTAATAAAACGATTTAACACAGAAAACACGATATGCACCTGACCACTGTTTCATGACGTTAAATGACAATTTATCATTAACTTCAGCGCCCTCGCCCAAACATCAAATGAATAACAGAGTTTTTTAATTTTTCCGCTTCACTGGCGGACGCTGTACTTCTATAGCTTATTTGGATAAATGAGCGCAAGATTCGGAAGAGTTTCGTTAGGTATCGCTGAAAAAAGATGCTATGTGGTCAGATGCTGGAAATTTACTAAGTTTTTTAAAAACAACACCCTGGAATTCACATAGATGATTCAGAACTTTTTTATGCATTAAAAAAGACACAACCAGTCAAAAAATTAAAAAGGTTCTGTTTGTGTTGACAAAATTAACCAGTTCAAGACTGAAGAGATATCATACAACAACCTATTAAAATTTGTTGAAATCTGCATGTGTTTACCGCGATTTTTTCTGATATGAATAAAATTTGGAGCAGCGAAAAAACTAGCCTAACTGTAAACACTTTAAAAACACTTTTAATGATAAATCACAATTATGAAATAAATTGCCTTGAAGTATCAACAAGATCGCTTAGATATTTTACGAATGGAACATTCAATAGAAAAATATACAAATCAATCGCTCGCAATTTTATGAACATACTTTTAAAAACCGGAGTAAAATACAGAATTAAATAGGTTTGTTTATTGTTTTTTTTTTGACACTATTGCATTTTGACATGAAACGCCTAAAAACTTACCTACCATAAATAACCACTACGTTTGTCACTTACACTACAGAGCATAATTTTAGATCTAATTTAAAAGAAACTTCTCCCTTCCTTTCCTTACTGAGGAATACTTGTTACCCCTCAAACTCTTCGATTGATGCGGCCGTATCCCGTATTTCCTTTTTACATACATGGTCACTTTAGGGGAAACGTTTCAGTCAAATTATAAATTGTAAACACTTATAAGTTTTATTATCGTTTTTATTATAAGGTTTTATGAACGAATAAGTTCAAAGATAAATGTAATTAAAATTATTTAGAATTTATCAGTTCTTATAAGAAATTTGCATCGATTGGTGAACTGGAGTTGGTAGGTTCAAAATTAAATATGTAATTAGAAATTATTTTTAATTTTATTAAATGAAATAAAAAGTTTACCTGGAGTATGATTTGAACCTACGACATGTACTTTGCTCTAACCAACTGATCTAGCGAGATACACGTCCCAATCGATGTAAATTTTGTCTGTATGTATGTACCTTTCGTGTTCGGACGAACTCAATGTTAGTCGACTGTGTAAGGTATGTTGAGTTTGGAACTAGGCACATGACACTGGTATTATTTTTTCCGCAAACTTGTATCACATCATTGGTGAAATATGGTATTAAATCGTATTCAATCAAAGTTTTTGGACCTCTGTGTCTTTTTGCATGTGGGCGGCGAAATATATAGTAAAACCAACCTGTGAACTTTTTGGATTCCATTCAACCATGATCGGCGCGATTGTATCTTGGGACCATTTTGGATCCGTGCATTCCATGATATTTTCTTGACCAAAACATTTTATATTGCAGACTTTCCTGGGGTACGTTTCCCCACAGATAAGTTTTTCAATTTTTTCCCGGATCATCTACAAAGTTTGTTTCATCGTAATTATAGTTTGTTTCATCGTAATTATAAATGTTGTTGGTGGTACATTTTCCAATGTTTTCTGTAGGCTATTAGAATATGTTGTAAGCGATGCCTCACAGGCGGTTTTGCGTGCACGTCGCAATTCTCTGACAAATTTTAGTTTTATGTCTCTTGAATAAACCTAACCCCGGTGTATTATTTCTTAAATATGGGATAATTTTCCCTTGCCTAACAAGGATTTTTTTGCAAAGTACCGTAGATCGTCCATGCTTTACGGATATGCCCAAGTCCCGCAAGTAGCTGCGGCCTTAATAATTTTAATTATTTCCCGAGCATTATAGCCAACCTCCTTTCAGTGCATTCCTTTAAACTTATTATAAAATTCCCCAAAGGGTATTTTATTAAACTTACTTAACAACCAGAACACACATTTTTCTTTAACGCCCCATGAATAAACAAACACTTACGAACAAACACTATGGATGTGGCAATAACGGCTAAACGCAGCTTCCTTTTGAGAATGAATTATCAGTTAGGAACACATGATTACAAAGTAGCGGTAATTTGGAATTATGAAGCTTCTGATAACGTCCATGAAGGAAGCCCGCCACAGTCAAAGGTTGGCGATATTAATTAGGATGCTGTGGCAATATTATAATCACCTAAATGTGTGTCAAAATTCGAGTCTTCGTAGTAACAACCAAATAAAGTATTGAGTAAATGCACCTGAATGTTACAAGATAAATCAAGCACGCGGCGTAACAGCAATAAAATAGTTCGTGAGCATTAATATTTAAACCACAAAAACGTCACAAGTATAAATAATTTTGCCTCGAGATTGACTACATTTGTAGCCGCAGTAGAACTATGTGTGATATTAACACACTCAAGGTTAATGAATGACAGATGGTACACTCATCCGTAGTACCATCCGTAGCCCACAAAGGCTAGATTTGCGCGACAACAGTTAATTGCCACACAAGCGTAGCTCTGGTCAAGAAACTGTAAAAACACTCACTTTATTCCGTAACACAATACCATAAGCCCATAGTGCGAGCGAAAAGCTTCAGATAATGAATCAATTTCGTTAAGTAAGCTTCTGCTCTTTACAGTATCAGACGCAATATGTGGCCTTTTTGTTACACTAACTCCAACGGTACTTTCATCCCTTCACATCGGTTGATATCCTTATGCGTCATACACAAACTCGCAGGTATCACTATAAAGTGTGGACGACAAGTAACCCTGAATACATAGAATTATTGTACACATTCAGCCATGGACAAATATACTTAATAAGATACATTTAAGTGTTGCAACCAACCACATAAGAAATACAGAAGTACAAGACTAACAGTGAAAACCTCGATATTTTAAACGGCTTAATGTAATCACCTATTTACGAATAACTACATTCCATAGGACCTAGTGCGTTTAGTTTTAGCAAGATGGCTTAAATGCGATGTAATTACTAATTTTGTTCAGCAAAATGTTTGTCACACCATTCCTACAATACAAGTATAATAGAGCCAATACTTTAAAAAAAAATTATAGAATGCCAACTTAAATTAGCTAAAGGCACGTTTACGGTTTACTATCAAAGGCCTGGTTAAAAATAATTTGCTCATGTAATTTATGATGAGATTTTACCTTCACACAGCCACGAATGAGACGGTCAATCGGTATAATTATCAAACCACATCGCGATAGAACTGATTGTTTAGTGACATTCAAAATTAATAGTGGTACAGTGATTCCTTTGGTAATATAATTGTCTATCCTACCCGATCAGTCATTAAGGGAAATTAACTGATTACATAGAAAAACATCTGATGTGAGTAACAGATGATTTTCTTATGCCTGTGTAATAAACTAAATAGAATCAAAAGGCGTAGTGTGGGTATTTGTAATAGAGTATTCTTATATGGAACTCTAAAAAAGGTAAGACTTGTTTGTTTCCTTCTATTCACCAAAACAATTTTATAAATTATAAAAATGTTGCTTAGGCAACAAACTTTCCAAATTCTGTTTAAATTGTGATTATATTAATGATTAATAAAATTTTTAATTTGTGAGATATGAACAGCATGGCATTATTGGTGTGAAAACGTACTTCCCACATCAGATTACTTAATTACTTAATCTTCGAAATTTGTTTAGTTGTCCACGCCAAAAATCTATAAATTATTTTTATGGATTATTTAAGGAAAACGGTGTATATGTTTTTCGTTATAAATTTAGTATTTTATTATTATATTTTTTAATATGTTCTCAAACCAGATTGTCATAAAAATACTGGAAACGTGTAAAATCGTCAAAAATTTGACAATTTTATTCACGAAGTCATATCACTGAATACTCTATTCCAAGCTTCTCTATGGTTTTTATAACGGGTCATAAATTCTTAATTTGCAAATTACATCACATTAGTTAAAATATATGTTACCTTGAAGTTTATAAATAAATAGCATGTTATTTTTCTCGTTGTTGCTGTTCATAATTATAAATATAATGTAATTTAGCTTTTGCTAACTATTGAATTGAATTCTAGATTTATGCTTTTTAAGATTAAGGAACTATGACTGACGGTTCTGTTATAAAATTCTAAGGCCATGTCTACTTTTTCTTAATACGAAATTTATCTTTTATAAAATAAAATATAAAAACTACTGTCGGTCCTCCTCGGCGAAAATTGTTTACTAATTATTTTCTATTACGTTAGAAACAACAATAGTGAAAAAATTAAGCATTCAAATCTACAGGATCTGTCACGACGAGCTGAGTCGATATAGAAAACTACTCAAAATTCTAGTTTAACTAAAATATTTACAGTTTATGCAACTTCCGGTTATACCGAAAGTAGACCCTAACTCTGTTATTTTAAATGGAATGTACCTATTTTTATTATATTTTTAAACTATACGGTAAATTTAAATATTATTTTCTAAAAATCATCCTATGTCTGAAATACACCGTATTTGAGTTATATTATTTTTTTTTAATGTTTGACCTGTTCACAAAAATATAATTACTCAAGGTAGAAGCGAGATAGGCCAAATATTTTTTAATATAACTCACAGCTTACAGAATCTTACAAAAATAAATTCAAATATTATACAAGATGTTCGAAAAATGGCGTCAAATTATGCAATTTCAAAAATTCAAAAAGTTAATTATTTTAAATAGCAATCCTATTTTTATTAATGGATTTTATCGATTTTTTCAAGATTGTACAAAAACTATAAATTTTAGGAATAAGAACATATTTAGTGTCTTTGTTTTTTAGCGTAGAATCCATTAATGCAGTAAAAAATAGGGTTACTATTTACAAAAATTAACTTTTCAAATTTTTTGAATTGCAAAGCTTTACACCATTTTTCTAACACCCTGTATGATTTTTTAATTTATTTTTGTAAGATTCTGTAAACTCTGTTGTGAACGTATTTTCCCAAATTTTTTTTTTCAGGAAGAGATACTGATATACTTGGCGGATATCTTATGCCCTGAATCGATACGTTTGGATGTCACCTTTCATCCGAATTAAGAATGAAAGAAAATGTGAGTAGTTTTTCATGCAAAGCTGGATTATTACAAGAAACATCATTTAAGGGCAAAAATGACCCAAGCACCCTAGTTCTATGGCAATATACTACATACAATTTGAATTATTTTTGCTTACTTAACATCCAAATGTGTAAACTCTAGAATCAGAATACCTTGTCACTATAAAATGGTTACAACTGAAATAATTAATGTCACCTTCATGTTAACATACTTTTACAAAAAGTATCAGAATATTTGCTTCCATATACTTTGGTAGCATTTCTTTAAACAAATCCATCAATGAAATAATTAGCTCTAAATGATAAATTTGAGTAATTTCGCCGTTCTTAGATATTATGTATCCCAGGTTGTAGCTATACTTGGAATTGCTAGGGCATAAAGTAAGAAAGTAGCGATTAATGATGTTCAAATCTTAGGTTCCTTTTTTATAGTTAATATGGAAGATGCTTGTTGAACTAGTTGTATACGTAAAGAAGAAGAATTATCGAAACAACCTGATATTTCTTTGACGATGGGAAAATTTTCTGCACAAATAAAAGCGGCGTTTAATCATGTTTCCCATCTAGCTTACACTGTCCATGACGGTAGCGGTACGGTTTTGTAATACCATAGAGTGTAACGTAAATAGCCAACGTAATGTTAGTTGCGTAATAGCGTTCCCTGATATTTTGTATGAATTCATTCCCTGTTAGAGGCTACTAATCCTTCAATCGAGAGGTTATGCGAGTATGAAATGAGCTTTTACAAATTATCATTCCTTATCTGTTACAATTCTAAACGAATCCATTTAAATTTATTTTTGGTTTACGCACTCCTTTATCGTATTATTACTGCAATTTATGTACTCGTACATTGCCTATACTCGTAATTGTGATGATATCTATACGTATACTGCATAATATGTTTATTGTTTTGGTTTAAAGATTTAAATTAAAGTTTATTTCGATGTTTAAAATTGTGCTATTGGAATTTATTATGTCGAATCTAAAGAAATGCGAATATTTCGGTTGCCAGAATAAAAGAGCAAATTGTGGTTATGGATTCTTTCCAAAAAACGATAAACTAAGAAAAGTGTGGGAGCAGAGGTGTGGTAATGAACTGTTATTTAATTTTGACAAGTTGTGCAGTAAGTTAAGTGTCTCCCCACGCAGTCCAAAACCTAGTGGAGCATGGTGAAGAAATTGAAAATCTCATTGAAATGCCTCAACTTAAATACTCTTCTATAAAGTCAAAGTTGAGACCTTACAAAATAAAAAGTATAAAGGAAGGTTAGAGAAAATACGAAGGTTGAAGATAAGCTGAAGTCAACAACGTTAGGGTTTGTTTTAACTATTTTCCTCATGCAAACACGGCGTAAAAGGTTACCTAGGAGTAAGTTGAAAAAAAGCAGTTGGCATTAAGTATATACTTTCAATCCTCAGCGATGTATCAACATCTAAAGAATAATTTAAAGTTCCATTGGCCCGCAGTGCAAAGCATTCGAAAATACATTAAATGTCAAAATTTCATGCTTGGTATCAATGTTTTTATAATGAAAAAAATTAAACAAAAGTTGTTTAGGTATCCACAAGACGGAGTATTAATGTTGGAATTAATTTAAAAAAAGGAGTCGAGCACAATCAGAAAATGGATATCATGTTAGGATTCCACGATCTTGAAGATGACAAAAGATTGCCTAACTATGCCAAACATAGTATATAGTAAGAAAAAGGCTGGTTCCTGGCGCCAAGCTGAATGAACATCTTCTTAAGCTTTTCTCAGATATAAATAATATTGGAGTAAAAGTAGGTACTCTTGTGTGTAATCAAGGTAGTAACAATCGACTATTATATAAAAATATGCGGAAAACCCCGGAAGAAAAAAAACATTTATTTAATATACGATATGCTTCACATTATTAAAATTATACGAAATAATTTGCTAAATCATGTTAAATAAATTGTTGTAGACAACCACCTTGTATCGCGGCAAGATATTATATCGCTTTACACTTTCAAAATTGAAAATAAATCTCGTGTCTGTGTAAAATATTCTAGAAAACACATCTTATCGTCTACGTTTGAAAAAATGCCTGTAAAATATACAACACAAATACTCTAACAAAGTATCCAGTGCAATTTTAACGTGCACCGAACGGTCACAACATCCGCTCGTTTTTTAAAAATGGTCAACGATTGCTTCGATTATCTAAATTCAAGGTCGCTGAAAGACAACAATCCTCTTCGGCGTGAATGTCTGAAAAATGTCTTGTATGGTTTCAACATATAAAAGTATGTGACAAAAATGGTAAATCCTCCAACGAAATATATTGCTTTAAAAGATTACAGATGAGTATTGAGAATATACTCTTATATAATGACATTATCTAGGAAGGATACTATTTTCATTTGGCGGGTCAGCTAAATCAAGATCAGCTGCAAAAGGTAGGTGCTGTGGTGGAAAAAATGGTAATCCAACGATACGATTATTTAGAGCTTTTCTACAACACTGCATAGCCACCAGTTTAGAAAAGCTTACCGAAAATGCTAATTGTGAAGTTCCTGAAGATGATGACGATCGCGTTGAACCACCTCCTTGGTAGAAGAACTGCGCTATGAACCGCGGGTTGGTGCACCAGAAGAAATTAGAAGTGCATTATAAAATTTCCTGATTGAGATCGAAACAATATCCGGTCACACTGTACTGTAAAGTATTACTCAGGATACATGGCTTCAAAATTAATAAAATTATGCAGAGGTTATTTGATCTGGTCAAATTTTACATGGTTACGAGCTCCTAATTCTTAATCGTGATTATCGTGTCGGTGAAGAAATAACTTTTTTTAATAATCAAACAGTTTCTAAGTTATAGCGGACGAATCCCTAACAATATTTGACGATTATTTTGACAAAATCAAATACGAAAGCAATGTGAAGAAAACGATAATCTAAAAACTTGTAGTTAGGATTAAATGCGAATATAACGACTTTTTCGATTGTGGAGATGCGTGTATGAATTATCGCATGATTTTTATTGAACATTTAATCCAGGTGAAAGTGTTTAAAACTTTTAAATGGTTATTTGAAGATTTACGTAGCTGCAACATGAAAATTAACAAATTTCAGGCAAATGCTAACATCACATTAGAATTTTTCACTGTCGTATTTATTTACCGTATGTTACATTGCAGTTGAGCTTTTCAGTAAATGTCTACTCTGTTATAGTAATTAATGCATGTACGTAAGTTGGTCGCCTATTTAAACGGCACTTGTGTTCATATTATCAAACGTAGTGAAAAAACTAAATTAAATTCTGAAGTTACTGTTGTTTGCTAGTGTTCAAGCGACATACGTTTTTCGCAAATCGATTAATGATACGTATTTCTTAACTAACCGGTCCCTCTTTGATTAACATAATCTGATACCGAGGAACGTGAGGTGAAACAATTCTTTCTTGTTTTGTTATCCGGAATTCATCATTACTTTATTTACGTTAATATTGAGTTTATATGAAAGAAAGTTTGTGTTTATTTTGTTATGTGTAATATTCCTTAATTAATAATTAATTAATAATTCGTATTAAATATGAATCTCATAACGGAAATTTATATATTTAAGAATTAAGGTACGCCACTGAAAAGTGGTTGAAAATGAATTGCGAATATCTTGAAACATTTTGTATAAATATAACATAAATCGTACATTCAAATTCAAAATAAGTTTACAAATTAACATTCAATTGAGTATTTATAAAATATAACAAACCGTCACTGCTCGATTTATCTTGATTTATCTTAGTTCGGAGATTACATATAGAGGCGCTACTTATCGATAAAATTTATGCTAAACTCAACAAAATTTGTTATAAAATTAAAGAAATTAACAGCGTTTGAAAGCTCAGTTTTTCTTTAATTGAAATAATATATTATTTTTACACATAACCTTTGCGTCTACTTTCAAAAATAAGTACAATGGAGACTACTTTGAGGGTGGACCCGACTAAATTTGATACACAATCAATTAAAAATTGACTATGTAATCTATTTTGATAGAATAAAAAGCCTAGTTCATTTATATTAGGGTATTCAAATCATATAAAAATTATTATGATAGAATTTCACAGTAGTCATAACAAATTATTTAAAATTTCATTTGGTTATAGTAAATTAAGATCACACGCATAGGAAAGTAACCAAAACTTTCTGGAAAGTTTCTTATTTGAATTTTGATTGGTAATTCGAAATTCGCCTGTAAGTGTGAAAATCTATAAATAGAAATAAGAAATGAAAGTGAGAAAGTCTGCATTTTACACCAACGCGGAAATGTCGAAACTTTAAATTCTTCGACCATGAAAAATTCGGCAAATAATTTAAACCTAAGGTTATTGAAATCTATTTGTGTCGTTATATACTAGATTTGAAAGGCCCAAACGGTGAAATTATGAGATTTGACTAAACATGTAATGTTGTGTTGTGCATTTAAGTTGGGCAAGTGTGTATTCAACAAAAAAGTGCTCTATATTCGCTTTCCTTTAAGGGAACTAACAAAATAATTTATATTTATAAATATAAAAGTAAATAGTGAATCAATATGCTCTTCAATTACTTGGTCATAATTGAAGAGCGAAAGGATAAGTTAAAGCGTATTTAAGCTTGAAACTTAACAAGTAAGAAGATGAATGTAAACTTAAATTGGGATAGTATTCAAAAATAAATAGTTTTTTATACACATCTTAACCTACATTATACACATAAGCTAAACAGCTGATTAGTGGTTCGAGTAAAAACCAATTGTGTCTTAAGTACGGAAAGTAAAATAAATTAGTTTAGCAAGAAACCAATTGTAGTTCAAGGTGAACATTGTTATATTAAACTTACCTTGGGATATATACTAGATATATACTATTGAAATAAGTTGTGCTGAAACTAGGTTTGATTGTCTTTTTTATGATCTTCGTTATAATTATTGATACAGTAAATAGATAGTATCTGAACTCGACCAATGAATCTGTATGTTACATGTGCACAGATTTATTTCAATTATACTTAATGTTTAACTTAAATTTGAGTAGTCGAATTTCACCTTGAAGCTCATTATTCCTGTTTATTGCAAATTATAGTAGGCAGTACAACGGTATTAAGTTGGAAGAAGTATTTGGACTATTAATACGTAGCAGAAAATTAAACTTTCAATGATACTTTGATTGATTGTGGCATAAAGATTCTCTGTTTTTGACATTAAATTTAAAAATGATCAATATGCATCTTTCAATATCTCAGCCATAATTTGGTTCATAAATGATTTGAATGTAGATTAATATTTATGACTAAAGGTCAGAGTTTAATTTAAATATACTAACTGACAGTATTTATATTAATGTGTAACCTTATCTATTATTACATCGAATGATTTAGAGTAAATTCAATGCTAACTTCAATTACAGTTACGTTTTATTGGTGCATTGATTATCCAATAATGTTACTAATATTAGTAAAGCTCGATTTACAATTCAAATTAAGATTCCTTACCAGGATTGGTTATGGCTAGTTTCGATTAAACATTAGCATATAATAGTATCAATACTCGATATCGGAACTATTCAGGATTATTGATTTATTGTTATTCGTCGAAGTTTAACAACTTATGTTGAATGTAAATTATAATTACATGGAGTTCATATATTAGAGAACTAGCCCGGGTAAACAGTAATAATTATTATTTTATTGTATCTTACTAAATTATATCATAATTGCATATACAGTTACATTATAATTTTGCGCCCATCGTTTGAGACACGAATGCCCAGTGTTTAATTACAACTTGGCACCCTAAGTAGTGGCGAAAAAGTAACACCTTAAGTCTTAATTTATAATAGTGAGTGAACCCGTACTTATTGCGTCACCTGATACAACGCATGCCCTAAACATGTGGAATGGGTAAACCACTTTTAACGCGCAGGCTGATACAACGAGATGCACTGAATACATTGTTAACAATTTTCTCCAAAAATTCCATTTATCTAAAGTACATGGAGTGAATCATTAGCAAATCTTGGTATGGTAGAATTATTAGTTTCTCCAACACCTTATATGTTAAAAGGCGTTGAATTCCAGTAAGACTTGATGTTAGTTTTCCCACAATAATGTTGGCTACATATCTTCTGACATTATCTTTTGTTTCATCAACACCAAACCAAATCAAATGCATTTGGTCCCTATATTTTAATTCTTATTCTCTTTGCTTTATAGTGGGCGAAGCTTATCCAAAGGCTACTCTACCACTTAATCCACTATACACTTACAAAAAGTCCATGTCTAGCCCAGATTCAAACTCGGAACCGAGGTGTTCTCAATCAATATCAAACCTTTTTGCTCAATACCGTTCAGAAAATCGTAGATCAGGAAACGCTACTTCCGGTTCCGTTAAGACATTCAATATTTTATTCTGAAACTTTGGTTCGCCCCCCCGCCCCCCACGCTACGTTACTATTAAAAGGGTTCAACTGCGGATTCTCTGACGTATGTATGCTAAGGCAAATAAGATCGGCTCGTGTTGGCTGACTTTGTGTTACCTCGTGCAAAAATAGCATTTTATTATGCCTGGATTATTTAATAAAAACATACTCAATTACAAATTATACCATAGTTTTACCTGATAAAGGGTTTCGAATACTGAATGATAAATTCTTATTTGCTATATCTTTTTTTAGTAAACTGTAGCATTGAATGTAAAAACAATATTTCATTTTAAGGAATTCTTGATTTATGAAATAAAAATACAAAACAAAATCGAAACATGAAAAAAATATGAAGCATTTAATTTATAAAAATTTATACAAAATATTAATAAATTTCAAAATATTTTACTTGAGCAAACTTTTTGAATGTGTTGCTTTTTTTATTAATGATTTAAGATTTCCTATTTCTTGAGCTGCTTATATGACATGCTAAATGATCTTTATGTTCTCTCGTTTAATTTTTTCACTTGTTTTATTAAGCTATACACTCTGGTCTAAAAATGTGAAAATTTAAACTTTCATTACCTCACATATTTAAAACACTTAGCTTTCTTGAGTTTACACTGTGTATTTTTATATTATTGTGTTACACAAATCTAAACTTTTTGATGACACTTACAGTTATCGTTAGTAGTAATACATTTTTTCAAAACTGTTTAAGATGTTGAAACAATTTATGCAATTTGAGAAAGTGAAAACCCTACCATTAGCTTGCAATCAATGTAACAGTTTGATAAACATATAAAGCCAACTATGAAACATAACTTTAATAAAGAATAACTAAATCCTTAATAAATTAATCATTGCTTAGCTGCCTTGCAAAGGACAAATCAGAACAACCACTGAAGGACGAAGGATAACAGTGAAAAAATTCATAATCAAAGAACAAATTTAATCAAATTATGATGTACATTAGTTAAAAATCCAGTCAAATCTAACAAAGAAATAGTTTTGTTAATAACTGTAAGTGATATTTTACAGTAAAAACACAATGTAGTACGTTTCATATAATTTTTACTTCGGGGCTTACGAAAGGATAAGTTACACTTTCAAAGGGTGAAATTTTGCGATAACACCAAGAGTAATGCATGTTGAAGATATAATTTCCAATATCGAGAATTCTATTAAATCGTTGCCTTTTGATGCTGCGAATGAAGTTAGAAATAAAACCGTTAACACACTACGTAAAGCACAACCTACAAAGAGAAACTTATCCTTACGTCTTAAACGCAATGAAAATGTAATAATATTACAATCAGATAAATGTAAAAACACAATGTGGTACGTTTCATATAATTTTTACTTCGGGGCTTACGAAAGGATGTTACACTATCTAAGGGTGAAATTATTAAACGTGAACGAGTATAACAATAAAGTAGAACAAGTGTGAGAACCACAGACTTACAGTTAACTACCAAAACATCCTACAACAAATTTCTTTTGAAAACTAAGGAACTTATTAAATTACCATTTATTCCGGAAGATATAAAAAAGATACTAACGAACTCTTTTTCACCAAAACAATATGGTCTACCAAAAATCTATAAACCAAATGTTCCTTTAAGGACTATTGTTAGTGCAATTGGTTCTCCTACATACAGTTTTGCAAAACATTTAACATATCTATTACAACTTCATATTGTTAAAACACCCCGTTATATTAAAAATTCTATTCATTGAGAAAATACATAATCTCGTAATTGAAGAGGGTAATATAATCTTCAGTTTTGATGTTGTTTCACTTTCTACAAGTGAATATATTGATAAACATTTTTTTAAAGGATTCTTTTCCAGCACTGCATTATTACCTATTTTCAGTGGAATAATACCTTCTATGAACAGTTTGATGGTGTTGCAATGGGTAGTCATGTTAGCCCCGTATAGCTATTTTTTACATAAAAAATTAGCGTCACAAAATCAACCTAAACAACTTTTAGTTTGGTATAGACATGCAAACAACACATTTGTTATTTGAAGACACGGAGAAGAAGCACTACATGAATTTTTATAAATGGTCCAATTTACCATTGAAAGGGAAACTAATGAGAGTTTACCATTTCTTGACATATTAATATCTAAAACTAATAATTCACTTGTAAGGTTTGCAGAAAGCCGACACACACATTGATAGACACCTTCATAAATTATGAAACCATCCACGACAAAGCATTGGTGTAATTAAATCTTTAGCGAATCCTGAATTCATGAAGATGAATATAAACATTTAATAAAAATCCTTACAAGCTAATGGATATTCACTTAATAATATTAATAATGTTATTACCACAACCATAAATAAAAACCAGTGCTCAAATTTGGTACTGCTTTTCTTCCTTTCATAATCAGTGTTAACGAGAGATTTGAAAAAATCCTAATTAATCATAGCACTAGGACTGTTTTGAAACCTACAAGAAAAATTAAAGAACACTTAAGGTCACCTAAAGATGTTTCAAACTCATTATCACCTTCCGTAGTGTATAAGTTATCTCGCTCTTGTGGAAAAGCATATATCGGAACCACAAAACATAGCTTTCATACAAGACGTGAAGAACATATAAGATTTTTTAGATTAGATCAACCAGAAAAAAATGCGGTATCTGAGAATGCTTCAAATAACTTAAACGATGACATTTAATTTGATAATATGGAAATATTGTCAAGACAAACTCATTATTACGTTTGTTTACAACGTGAGGCTATTTAGATATATAAACATCCTAATAACTTCAGTAGGCTACAAGAAAATCTTCGTTTAAATAGATTTTGACATCTTATAATTAAAGAAAGAGAGAATGAAGTGCCTTACTTTTAATTTTAGCTTTAGTATGTCTAGGTTTTTCCTAGATCTTGAAAGAAATGCTTTACCAATTATATGTTAAATTACCACAGCATTATAATTTAACATATATAGTAGAGATTAAATTTAACATTAAAAATTATATGAAACGTACTAAATTAAACAAACCTGAAAATAATAACAATTTACAGCAGAGGTATGAAGGAGGTAAGGAAAAACCTAGATGAGATGATGGAAGAGTGTGAGGAGGACATTATAATACTGGGAGGGAATTTTAATGCGAGAATAGGAGAAGGGGAGGAGTACAAGAAAGGACAGGGACGGGGAACTGAGCGACAAAGGACAAAATGACAAACAGAGAGGGAAAAGAACTGCTAGAAATGTGCAACGAACGGAGTTGGGAGATACCAAACGGGAATAGGGACGAGGTTGGAATGGAGTTCACGTATATAGGAGGGAGGGGTGAATCGACAATAGATTATGTAGTAATAAATGGAGAAGCGGGATAAAGTGTGAAGTTATTTAAGGAATAAGATCACCAACCGATGGAAGGGGAAAAGGGAGGAGTGGAAGAAGGAAGAGAGGCACATAACAAAAAAATGTGTTCGAGTGAAAACATAAGGAATTATAATGGGAAAATAGAAAACAGGGAAGGGTGTAGAGCAAATCGTGGAGGAAATGAGAGAGAAGGTGGAGGAAGCAACAGAGAAACTCAAACTAAAAGGATGGAACGGGAGGGATAGAATGGGTTAGAAGTGGTGGCATACAAAATGTAGGTAGGCCAAAAGGAAGGCAAGAAGAACACCAAGACAATGGAAAAAAGGGAAGGCAGAAGAAGAAGAGTACAAAGAGGCATTAAGAAAACAAGGAGAGACCTGCGAGAGAAAAAAAAGGAGGAAGAAAAAAGAAACAAGAGGAAAAGATTAAGAAAATAAACACGGGACGAGTATGGAACTATTTAAAGAAAGAAAGAAAGAGACGAGGGACACTAATGAGGATTCATATAAAGGAATGGGGGACATGTTTCAGAAAATTACTGTAATTGGAACGAAATTGGACGAAAGGGAGAAGAAAAACAAAGCAAAAAAGTAATAGAAGAAGAGGAAGTGATGGAAGCAATAAGAAAGTGAAAAAAGGCAAAACGGCAGGAGAAAATAGGATACAGGGAGAGGAGGGGAAAAGGTAGCAAAGGAATGACAGTAATAATAAACAAAATATGAAGAGGAGAAGGCTTTCCGGAGAGATGGAGGGAAGGACTAATATGCGCAGAGTACAAAAAGGAGACAAAAGATAAGTGGGAAATTACAAAGGAGTTACATTGTTAAAGACGGCATACAAAATATATACGACAGTGTCTGAAGGAAAAGAAGGAAATAGAGGAACAAGCACGATTTAGGAAAGGGAGAAGAGCGAGAGATAACATATCCATATTGAGACATGTGGGAAACAAGGACATAGAAAAGAAAAAGGGAAGAATGGTGGCGTAGACCTAGTAGCGGTATTCAATAGAGTCAATAAGGAAAAGCTGTAGGAATATTTGAAAAAAAAAGAAAGCAGATAAGAGTAGGCGAGGGAAGAAGGTAGTTACTAGCAGATGAAATTGTGAATATGTAGACATGTAATAATGAACTACGAATAACCTGTAAACATAAGCAAATAAAGCTTCTCAGTAAATACGAAACGTATTACATTGTGGTTTTGCTGTAAAATATCACTTACAATTATTAACCAGTTTTTTGACGTGGATGTTGGGCTGATAATAAAAAATTTCTTTGTCAGATTGGGCTAGGTTTTTAATTGATCTCAAGATTGTATTTGTGAATGCTTTTATCAATTTCAAATTAAAGTTTTTCACAACTTTACACTTACATCATCATTTGTTTAAATTTTATCAAATTTGTTCTTTGATTATAACATATTTTACTGTTTTCCTTCATCCGTTAGAGGGTGTGCTGATTTGTCATGTTCAAGGCAGTTTAACAATATTTCATTTATTGAGGATTTAGGTATTCTTTATTAAAATTATATTCCATAGTTGGCTTTATACGTTTATCAACCTGTTAATTAATGCCAGGATTATGTTTGCGTTTTCACTTTTTAAAGTTTTATAAATTGTTTCAACGTCTTAAGAAATTATGAAAGATTTTATTACTAATTAAGACAACTGTACGTGTTATCGAAACGTTTAGATTAGTGTAAAACCATAATATAGAAGTACACTATTAAAAACCCAATAAAGTTTAGTATTCTAATGCTTATTCTACAAAGTTTTTGCACCGATTCTTCTATATCATTACTTCCTTCTCGCTTTTCAGCACAAGTTACCTTGATACATTTATATAACAACATAGTAATCGGTCACTGTGATCTTACACAATACGCATCCTCTAACAAGAATTATTTATTCACTGAGTTGCAACAATGTCTCCAATTAATTATCATGAGTGAAGTATGATTAATGCACTTCGACTGCTCATTGCACAATAAAAGCTATTGTACAAAAGTCGCTTTTTACTTTACCGTGGTGGACTACACAAATTCAACCATATTTCTTAATCGGCACAATCACAAACTTTTCCCAAATTTCAGACAAATTTATTTAGCACAAAGTATATCACACAGGTAAAGTAGCCACAATACCATTTATCATCGTATCCACCCACTTTTGGGCATTGCGCGATTTTTAGGTCTTAATAGTTTGACATTTTGTCCTCGTTCACCACCTTTCTTTACCCAAATTTTTCGTTCTGTCGTCTGTTATCTCACTTCTGAACCAAACTCGGTTTACCTACATGTCTTATTCTATTTCATTTATAAACCTAATCAAAATCATCAGCTTCCTTCATCCCTTTTATATCGACTACCCTTTGTGTTTATATATAACCGCGTACTGACTTGATGCATATGCACCTCTTACATTATTTCATACATTTAGGAAAGCAATTATATTCCATGCAAAAGTCAAAATTTGGCGTTATCTGCATGTGAATCTAAGTACGCAGATAGGGGCTTTAATGAAACATTTAAATATTTATTAGAACTAAGTGGGTACGTTTAATATAATGTTCGCGTCTGGATTTACTATAGATTACTGGTTGACTAACTACATCCTACATCCAATTTGACACCATATTTATGGGCAAACAATAATAATTCTATGAATTGAAAATGACATCTAACACTAAAAATTGAATTCATATCTAGATAACAAACCTTAAAAATTAATGTTAAGAACGCGTGTTAATGTAAATTGTAGACATCAAACCAAAATTGACTTAAAGAAATATCGCCAGCTAATTTCCTCATGAGAAGCAAATTCGAATAGACAGAAAAAATTCTGGGAAAGAAAGAAAGTTCAATGTAAATAATATAAGGAAGTGTATGTCATTTAAATAAACTTCCTGGTTGATTAACTGAATATAATATTATATTTACCTGGTATTGTAATATTCAAATATTTTGCGGTATTTTCAGAGTTATCATGATTCCTGTAAGTAATTATCTTAGAGGTTTGTGGAATCGACGCAGTTTGGATTATTACCTAAAATAAACGATATTAATTATTCAAAATTGAATCATTTATTTTTGCAATAATAATTTTTCATACCAATTTTATCAAACATTAAATTTATATCTAGATACGTAACTAATTAAAAACTAACAATGAATTCTTACCAAATCGTTAAATGTTAAACTAATAAGCAAGGTAAATGTAGATAACAACATTCCTCTACCATTAGTTTTTGCTATGTATTATGCACATTATCCGTTATTTAAACAGGTTTAAGATGACACCAATTCTTTTATAGTCTTCTGAATAACTGAGAACGGATCGATTAAGAAATCCACGAGAGTTGCGTTGTGGGTTATTAATTATTATAAGTTTGGTTAAAACCGCAGAGGGAGGTAATTTTAAACTTTAAAATTTTTATGGTTTTCTAATCAGTAGCAGCATTACTTTGTTAATTACGCGTTTTTTCTTGACATTGATGTATGTAGCTTATATTAGTTTGAACCGTTTTACTGAAATTTACATAATTGACTGTTTAGATTATTCTGGTCCTGTTACCATCATTAAATTTGTAACAACATTGTAATTTAAATGATCAAATTAACAGCAATGAGGTAGGATATTATTTAAGAATTCACAACTAATATTTTTTATTTTATTTTAATTTATTTAAATCATAATTATCTCTAACGTGAAGGTCAATTATTACAGTAAATTTACCGCATAATTTAAATCTATTGTTAGATCTGAAAATACAGCAGAATTATTCCATTCACTTAAAGAATACAGTTCCTTTAAAAAAGCATCATATACCATTAGATAAACAGAGAAATGAGTCATTTCCCTTTTTGTGATCAAATAATAAAGGGTTTACAAGCCACATTAAATATCTGTCCTGTACCAACATAATATCTTACCGTAGTTATACTTAAAAACCAAGTTATCCGTTATTGAAACTCATAAATGCCTTGAATTTCATTTAGATACCCTTCTTTCACATCCAATACATTCTGTTGAATACGTCAGTAAAATCAATCAAGGCTAAATTATGCGCTACAAATACATAAATCTATAAATTAACACCAAAACAACAAAATGTTTCGAACTCGTTTAGTTATGATATTGCTAATTTTGAACTTCACCTTATCGGTGAAAGTCGCATTCGTGCTTCATAATATCAAGATTGTTAATTCGCTGATGTTTGTGAATCTCTATTAAATCGCACAAGATTTAAAACGATACCTTTACTAAAAAATGGTTATATTTCAACAGTAGGTGGTAGGCATGTATACTCCATGCCAGCCGGGGAGGTACCACCACCCTTACCATGGGCTCCTTAATATTGGGTCTCCGATTTTCTGAGCTCGGTAAGGGCTGCCGGTTACCTTTTCCATCATCCTTAATCTATTCTCATCCTTATTCTACCTTCTTGCCGTCACTGTCTTCCTATCGGATTAAAAGTCCCAAATTAAAAAATAAGATGGCTGTGGTTTCTAGGGTTATAAATTCCGGACGTAAAATCCTGCCCCATTCGGATGTCCGGGAGGGCAGGGCCCAAGCGACCTCGGTCATCGAAAGTATCAACTTTCTGATTCACTACTGTAACATCCGCGGTATCAGGTCTAATCTTAATGCTATTCACCAACATCTTGAACAATTACAACCTGATATATTGTTTCTATCTGAAACACAAGTCTCCTCTGAAAGCTCCGAGTCACCCGACTTGCAATTTACTCAATACCATCTTCACTCTAACTTCCGATATAAAGGAGGCGTATGTGCGTACATCAAGGACAGAATTGCTTGCAAGAGGGTTTCTTCCTTAGAAAATAAAAATTTTGACGTGATTTGGTTTAAACATTCTGGTCCTAATTTTGTGAAATTCTACAGTTGCATTTATAGGTCTCCTAATGACAGCAACTTTCAAGACTTCTTCGATTACCTTAGTATGAAAGTTGACTATCTCCTGTCTCAGTTTCCATCTTGCGATATCTCATTTGTAGGCGATTTCAATGTTCATAACTCTAATTGGCTTCAATTTTCATCTACTACAAATCCCGCTGGTTATAGTGCAGAAACATTTGCTATTTCACGTGATCTCACACAAATGATTTCTGAACCCACAAGAATCCCTGATAACCCTAACCATACTCCACATCTTCTAGATCTCTTTCTTACATCAAACCCTCTTCCGTTCTTTCGCATTTAGGCCTTTCCGACCATTGTTTAATAAAAATCATTTCTATTGTACCCAATTCCACTGTTGTTCGCAAAACCGATAGAACCTTGTGGTGTTTTAAGTCAGCTCGATGGAGTGATTTACGGGATTTCTTTGCAACCTTTCCATGGCGTGAATATTGTTTTAAATCGTCCTCTTCTTCGGACATCGCTTTTTCAGTATCTGAAGTCATCCTCATGGGAATGGAGTTATACATTCCGAAAAAACAGTACCGTGTAGGTCATTCATGTTCCCAACCCTGGTTCAATAAGGCTTGTTCTGATGCAATATCTTTAAAAAATAAATGTTACATTAAATGGAAATCTAATAAATCGGTTGACAGTCATGTAGAATACGTTGGTCCTAGAAATATATGCAAAAGTGTCATCACTAAAACTAAAAAGTTGTTCGAACAACGAAAAATGCAATGAACTAGCTACATCTCCTTTAGGCAGTCGTAAATTTTGGTCTTTAGCAAAGCCATTAGTAAAAACTTTCGAACATCTTCATTTCCCCTGACATCTATTGACGGATCGGTAGTTGCTGATTCTGTAGACAAAGCCAACGTTATCTTAGTGGATTTGTTTGCATCGAACTCGTGTCTCAATGATTCTGGAAAAGATGTGCCCCTAGTCAACTCTTCTTCATACGTTATGAAACCGATATTCATTATTCGGTACAAGCTCTTGGAATCGATCATCAGTAGGCTTGATCTGCAATAAGGCGACTTTTCCCAGACGGTATCCCAGCTATTGTCTATAAAGACATTTCCCGAATTTATGTACCTAGATACGTAATCTAAGCTCTATACGATCTCATATCTTCTGGAATTCCTTCATCATGGAATCGTTAGCAAATGTTCAACCTAATTCCCAAGCAAGGTGATAATGTACCGATCCTCAAATTACAGACCAATTGCCATCACTTCCATTAGTTGTCTAAAATGCATGGAAAAGCCATTAATGCAGCAACTGCTCACGTTCCTTGAAACTAACAAACTCCTTAGTGACCACCAATATGGGTTTAAGGCAAAGTCGTTCAACCAGGCGATCTTCTTTTATATGTGACCCAAGTTCTGGAATAATACTGTAGAGCAGTCCGGTGAAATCAGTTGTAGTCGCTTTAGATATCTCACGAGGCATTTGACCAAGTTGTGGGTTAAGTGTAATTACTTGCCAATACTCACCTCGTTTGGGTTAAATGATACGCTCATCAACTGAGGTTTCTAGTTTTGATAACTTTACGAATACGTGTCGTAGTTGATGGCTTTTCTCAATCAGTAGCAGCATTAACGCGGGCGTACCACAGGGATCCGTTAATTAGCGCCGTACACTTTTCTGCTGTACATAAATGACCTGTATGTAGCTTCATATTAGTTTGACCCCATCCGTTGCTTTGCTGACGATTTAGCACTAATTGACTGTTTAGATTCATTCTCAGTCCTACTCATCAGTGATAATCCACCTTCTATGTCAAATCAAGAAATTAAAGCTGAAATGGCAAATTCAATCAACAAAGACATTCAACGTATTCTCGAATGGGGTAGGAATAATCTATTTAAGAATTTCATGCTAACTAAACTCAGTGTTGCCTTATGTCCACCTTAATTTATTTAAGATCGATCATTATCCTGTTGTAACGTATGAATGGCTCAAGTTCTTACAGTAAATTTACGGCACTAATATTAAATCTGTTGGGTATGACTGTATCTGAAAATCTCAGCATGGGTTGACCATCTTCATGTCAGCTTACCAGAATACAGTTGCTCGTAAAATAGGCATCATATACCATTAGATAAACAGATAATGCAGTCACTTTACCTCTTTTGATCAACTCTAGCTGTATAAGGCCACATTAAATATCGGCCTGTATCTGGAATATAATATCTTACCTTAGTTAGTACTTCCCCAATACGCTCTCGATATCGTTGATCCGTTATTCAAAAGAGCGATTAGGCTTATAAATGCCGTCCTTAACTTCTCATTTAGAGTACCCTTGAGCATAGAAGGATGGTTTCAATACTTTCTGTTGTATTACGTCAGTTAAATCAATCAACGGCTAAATTGTGCTGGTACAATATACATAAATCTTTGATACCATCTCACTATCTTTGCGAGAAACAACAAAATTCGCTCATTCGACATCATCAGTATGCAGTACATGATCTCCACTTGTCGTACCAATTTGGCGCAATCCACATTTCTACACGGCTTCTAAACTCTGTGAAATGATCTCCCTAGTTCCGTGTTCCTCTCATTATGATATGAGAAGAATTGTTAAGGTAGCTGTTCATAGGCATCTATTGGAATTCATTATCCCTAAATCGCATCCTCCTAAGATGTTAAAACTGAGTGCCTTTAGCTAAAAATGGCCTTATTTAGCCTGTTCAGGTCCACAATCATAAAAAAAAAAATTAATAAAATATTAAAGAAGCAACAAACACAACGTACGGTTCACATTAAACAAACTGGACATAATAATAGAAAGCTACTCATATGTTACCTTATATAAAAAAGTGTCATAGACAGAATTGCAAGAAAATTTCCAGGAAATGAGTTCAAAGTCGTTTTCAAGCCAAATAAGACCATTTCCCAATTACTTCTTAATCCAAAAGATAAAGTTCGTGGCGAAAACCAAGGTGTTTATGAGATAAAATGTAATGGATGTTTTAAATCTTATATTGGACAAACAAGTAGAAACAAACAATTCTGTACGAGCACAAGAACATAACCTATCGATTAGACAAAAAGTTCTATCATCATCTTTAGCAAGTCATACAATAGAAACTAGACATAGAATTAACAATGAAGAATAATCAGAGAAGCCATTGAAATAGGAAGACGACCTCGCTCATTTTTCAACCCCTAGATGGAAAGTTCAACCCTTTATGTTAATTTTACCCCTAATTAGCACCCCTATGTTTTCTTTTTGGGGTCGTTTTTCTACCCCTAGACGGAATTTTCATCTCTTGATGGCATTTTTACCCAAATAGTGACCTTGGAGGGTGGGACCTGCTTTTTTGAGGGGACAATTTTCTAGCCCTTGATAGATTTTTCACCCCTTTGATGAGTATTTTCACCCCTAATTATGACCTTTTTGGCAGTTGACCCTGGGTTTAGGGGTTTGCAACGGGTGTCGGTGTGGTTACGTCAATTACATAAAGTAATTAAAATAATGGTAAGGGTTAAAATAAAAAACAAGCACTTATTAGGGCTGTTGTCGATAATCGAATAACGCCTTGACAGGTTAAACAGCTGCTTACCCCCACATCACATGCACTTTCAACGTCTTGCTTATAACTGAATAATATAAAGTACTTACAGTCTTCCAGAAATAATGAATATAAAGTAATTATTTTCGAGGTTTCCCCAGTTATTTAAGCACAATAACAATCTTTCAATATTCAAGTACATCTAATGTATATGAAAAAATAACGGTCCTACATTAGTGAAATCTTTATGAAAGTTAATTGGATTCGAATTATATGATGTTAGTGTTCTTTGCGCGTGACAAAAAATTCATCCAATTAGATTATACTTATTTTTAATAGCAGACTTGTTGGTTTTTGACGTCATCTCGTTGTGTATTTTTAAACTAGTGCATGTTTTCTGTAATCGAAGCTGATCGTGGCTTTACCTAGTAGTATATTTTTAAATGGTCAATATAAATCACTTAATGCTTTCCAACTCTTAATATAAAGTAGTTAACAACTTTCGCTATTCAATTTCTTCTACCGTGCCTGGGAAACCCCCAATTACTTAATTACGAGAAAGGCAAATAGACCTTGAAAAATGAAATTGTGGTGTGCATATTCCTTGTTCATAATTAGACCTAAATAGATTACACTTATTTTTAAAGGTAGATTTGTATGGTTGAAGGTATTTTTGAGAAACTGCGAGGAATTTGAATTTGACCTCCAGGCATTTGACCATTTGTTTATGTAACCCCACACATTTGGCTATTTTGAATAACGACTTATACAAAAAACAACCTTCATTTCAAAAACGCTGAACTGGTTACAGCTGGCAAAATACAACTCTCACTTCAAAAACAGACTCCAATTCTATTGAATTAAGCTACAACTTGCAAAAACTAACCCTGAACTCAAAAAATACTGACTTCTGACAATAATAACCCTAAGCCGTAACTGAAATCACTAATGCATACTCATAAGATACCGTCAAGCAACAAGAAAATCGATTAGTGAATCTAATCATTTTTTTTTTGTCTGAAAACACTGTAGACAATTTAATTATGAGTCATAAGTGTTAAATAGCTGTTAGTGATTTCGCCCTTACTCTTAGACGTACAGCTTGTTTTTGTTTTTGCATTAAATCGAGTAAGGTTGACAGAAGCTGATTTCAAATCAGTCAAACCTCCAATTGGTGTATTTTTAAACTAGTGCATGTTTTCTGTAATGGCAGTTGATCGTGACTTTACCTAGTATAATATTTTTAAAAGCAGATTTTCTTGTTGGCGACGTCGTCTAGTGATGTATTTTTAAACTAGCGAATATTTTCCGTAATAAAAGTTGATCGTGATCGTTTCTCTCGTCTTCTGCGGCTCTCTTTGGTCTCTCCCGCCTCCCTCGCCTCTATCGTTTCCCTCGTCCCTATCGGTTCTCTCGTCTTTCTCTAGTGTCCCCGGTTTTAAAGCGCTTTTCACATCTCTCTCGTTTCAAGAGTTGAAAATTCTGTCTAGAGGTTGGAAAACGACACCGAAAAGAAACTATGGGGGTGGGAAATGGCCACGGCCACGTACGCGTGACCTACCTCACCACTGACCATACTGACCACCACAGACCAAAGTGGTCCCCTTCTGCTCACGTTGTCACACACGTAGATCTCAATCTACGGATACGGAACACTATTATTTGGAATATCAATATACCGTGATCGCGTCAACTACGTGTCACAGTTTTTAACTTGTTGAAGAAATGGAACGGAAACGTAGAAAAATAAACGTTAACAAATACGTAGAGAATCCAGAAGAATTAAATGAAGTAATTAGTACCCGTGGAAATTTCGAAATTCTGGAACACTTTGATACATTCCTCGAACTTTAATACCACTATTGTATTCTACATTAAATTTCCAGTAAGAATGGATAGCTTATAATGATCCTCAATCTACACAACCACTAATTAAATTTATTAGAAATGTGATGTTATCATCACGCACAGATAT
>JARFJB010002048.1:527500-547500 GCA_036346205.1 Vesta saturnalis
TGCGTGTGTGTGTTCGTGTGCGTGTGCGTCTGCGTGTGTGTGTGGTGTGTGTGTGTGTGTGTGTGTGTGTGTGTGTGTGTGTGTTGTGTGTGTGTGTGTGTGTGTGTGTGTGTGTGTGCGTGTGGTGTGCTGTGTGTGTGTGGTGTGTGTGGTGATGTGTGTGGTGTGGTGAATGTGTGTGGTGGACGACAGTACGGTGAAATGACAGGGAACAATTGGCCTTCACTATCAATAAGTAGTTTAGTGTAATGTGTTGATTAGATAATCTATTAAGTTCCGCTTGTTGTGTGCATGTGAGTGTCGTGTACATTCGTGTGTGTGTATGTTGCTTGGTGTATCGTGTGCTTGTGTGATGTATGTGTGTGTGTGTGTGTGTGTGTGTTGTGTGTGTGTGTGTGTGTGTGTGAATGTGTGTTTGTGTGCGTGTGCGTGCGCAATGTCTTGTGTGTTGTTGTGTGTGTGTATTGTGTGTGCTGTGCGTGTTTGAATGTGTGTCTTTGTGTGCGTGTTGCTGTGTGTCGTGTGTGTGTGTTTGTGTGTGTGTGTGTGTGTGTCGTGTGGTTGCGTGTAGTAGTGCGTTTGCGTTGTGTGTATGATTGTGTGTGGTGTGTACTGTGTGTGTGTGTGTAATGTGTGCGTGTGTGTGTGTGGCGGTGCATGTGTTGCGTGCGGTGTGTGTGTGTGTGGTCGTGTGCGTGATGGTGTGCTGTGGTGTGCGTGTAGTGTGCTGTGCGTGTGCGTGTGCGTGTGACATGTGCGTGTGCGTGTGCTGTGCGTGTGGTGTGCGTGTGCGTGTGCGTGTGCGTGTCGTGTGCGTGTGCGTGTGTGTGTGCGTGTGCGTGTGCGTGTGCGTGTGTGTGTGTGTGTGTGTGTGTGTGTGTGTGTGTGTGTGTGTGTGTGTGTGTGTGTGTGTGTGTGTGTGCTGCTGTGGTCGTGTGCGTGTATGTGTGGTTGGTGTGTGTGTGGTGTGCGTGTGTGTGTGCGTGTGTGGTGTGGTGTGCGTGTGCGTGTGTGTGTGTGCGTGAATGTGTGTGGTGCGTGTAGTGTGCGTGTGTTGTGTGTGCGTGTGGTACATTCGCGCCCGCGTGTGTGTGTTGCGCGTGTGGTTCGTGTGCGTGTGTTGTGTGTGTGTATGTGTGTGTGTGTGTGTGTGTGTGTGTGTGTGTGTGTGAATGTAGGTGGGCGTATACAGCACGGTGAAAACAGGAACAATTAGCCTCTCACTATCAATAAGTAGTTTAGTATAATGTGTTGATTAGATAATCTGTTAAGTTTCGCTTTCAGACGTTTTATGGACACGTCAAATACCACCTCCATAAATTTAACGCGTATTACATCAACATTATCTCAATCTTCTTTATCCAGTTTTGACGATTTTGATTTGTGCATGTCCGTGAACGTCGGAATCTGCGTCTGTATATAAGTATGCGTATACGTATGCACTTGGAGTACATGTGCGTCTATGGATTTGTGTGTGTGCGTGTTATGTGTGTGTGTGTGTGTATGTTGTGTGTGTGTGTGTGTGTAGAGAGTGTGTGTTCGTGCGCTGTGTGTGTGTTGTTGTGTGTGTGTGCTGTGCGTGTGCGTGTGCGTGTGCGTGTACGTGTGCTTGTGGTGTGCGTGTGCGTGTGCGTGTACATGTGCTGTGCGTGTGCGTGTGCGTGGTGTGTGCGTGTGCGTGTGCGTGTGCGTGTGCGTGTGCGTGTGCGTGTGCGTGTGCGTGTGCGTGTGCGTGTGCGTGAATGTGCGTGTGCGTGTGCGTGTACGTGTGCGTGTGCTTGTGCTGTGTGTCGTGTACATTCGCCGCGTGTGTGTGTTTGCCGCTGTGAGTTCGTGTGCGTGTGTGTGTATGAATGTGTGAGTGTGTGTGTGTGTGTGTGTGTGTGTGTGTGTGTGTGTGTGTGTGTGTGTGAATGCAGGTGTGGTCGTACACAGTACGGTGAAAACAGGGAACAATTGGCCTCTCACTATGAATAAGTAGTTTAGTATAATGTGTTGATTAGATAATCTATTAAGATCCGCTTTCAGACGTTTTATGGACACGTCAAATACAACCTACACACATTTAACGCGTGTTACTTCAACATTATCTCAATCTTCTTTATCCAGTTTTGACGATTTTGATAAGTGCATGTCCGTGAACGTCGGAATCTGCGTCTGTATAAAAGTATGCGTATACATAAGCACGTGGTACATGTTGTCTATGGATTTGTGTGTGTGTGTGTTGTTGTGTGTATGTGTGTTGTGTGTGTGTGTGTATGTAGTGTGTGTATGTGTGTGTGTATGTGTATGTGTGTGTATGTGTGTATGTGTGTATGTGTATTGTGTGATGTGTGTGTGTGTGTATGTTATGTGTATGTTGTATGATGTATGTGTATGTGTACGTGTATGTGCTTATGTGTATGTGTTGTGTGTGTGTGTGTGTTTGTGTGTTGTGTTGTGTGCATGTATGCGTGTGTGTGTGTGCTGTGCGTGTGCTGTGCGTGTCGTGTGCGTATGCGTATGCGTGTGGTTCGTGTGCGTGTGCGTGTGTAATGTGGGGGTGCGCATGTGCCGGTGCGTGTTCGTGAGCGTTTGCGAGTGGGTGTGCGTGTGCTTGTGCTTGTGGGTGTGCTTGTGTGTGTTTGACTGCGTGTTCGTAGCCGTGTGCGTGTGCGTGTGTGTCTGCGTGTGCGTGTGTGTGTGCGTGTGCGTGTGTGCATGTTCGTGTGCAGGTTCGCGTGCGCGTGCGCGCTCAGGTGCGTGTACGTTTGCGTGTACGTTTTCGTGTACGTGTGCGTGTGTGGGTGTGTCGGCTCGCGCGTGTTGATGTGCACATGCCCGTGCATGTATGCGTACATGAGCATCTGCGTGTGCGTGTGTGTCTGCGTGTGCGTGTGCGTGTGTGCATGTTTGTGTGCAGGTTCGTGTGGGTGTGCTCGCGTGTGCTTGTACGGATGCGCGTGTGCGTGTGCGTGTGCAGTACTTGTAATATGCGTGCGTTTGCATGTGCGTGCGCGTGTGCGTGCGCGTGTGCTTGTGCGTTTGCGTGTACGTTTGCGTGTGCGTGCTGTGTGTGTGTGTGTGCTTGTGCGTGTGCGTTTGCGTGTACGTTTGCGTGTGCGTGTGCGTACGCGTGTGCGTGTGCTTGTGCGTGTGCATGTGCGTTTACGTGTACGTTTGCGTGTGCGTGTGCATGTGCATGTGCGTCTGCGTGCGCGTGTTTATGTGCTCGTTCCCGTGCTTGTATGCGTACGTGAGCATCTGCGTTTGCGTTCCCGTGTGTGTATTCGTGTGATTGCGTGTGGGTGTACCGTGCCGTGATCCTGTACGTGTGAGTGTGCGTATGAGGGTGCGGATGGATTATTACATGTGTGTGATTGTGCAAGTAGGTCCGTAGGGATGTGTGTGGATGGGCGAGTGTTTGCATTTGTGCATTCGTGCGTATGTATGAGGGTGTAGATATGAATATGGGTGTGCGTTTGTGCGTGCTTCTGCGCGTGCCTGTGTGGGTGCACATGTAGTACAGATGAACTAGTGGATATCATATCCACAGCACATTAAAGTTGACTTGCACTGATAGGATATTATCCTAAGTCATAAGACATTAGGGAATGTGGAGTAACAGGTTTTCTGGGTGAAGTTTCCGAACACACCCAGAAGGTTTGGGTATTGATTGTAATTAGTGCCATTACACTCAAGTATGATGGATGTAAAGATATGCATTACAACTGTTTAGAATTGATTACATCAGCCAAATATCGTTAAGAAATTACTGAAATTATGAATTATCACGAAAGTTATGTGGTTCAATTTCATTGACTTCATATTGTAGCTTTACTTAAAAAATACCATTTTCAAGCATTATTAGTTGTAACGTTTTTCTCCCTTTCCGTTTTTAAAGAGAAATTTTGACTGCTAATAGTTTGACACGTGTCTAACCATCATTTGGCATAAAAAAAAGGAATGGGCTCAACTAAGCTCAGGCGTACGGTCGGAAGACCGCAGAGCACTCGGATGCGTGGTTGTTCTGGAAGTATAGCTTAAAGTGATAGTAATGTGGTTAGATAGAAGCCGGATATGAGTAGGCGCCACAGGCTTTAGTAAGGAAATACTCAACATGTGTTGAGAGAAGAGTAAACCCCGTAAAGCGTGAAATAAGATTTACCAAAAAAAAAAGAAATAAAAATGAAGGAAGAAGTAGAAGTGAATTAACAATTCCCCAGATAAAGTAATTTTTATTGTCTATATCATGACAAAAGAATAAAAAAGTATATATTAAATTAACATTCCACCAAAGCCACGATGGCAAGCAGTGAGCCTCAGCTTGCGCCCACGCAATTATAATTTAAATTTCAATTAGAAGAAAATATGTATTATTTATATGTCCTCTTCCGGCCCCTGTAAGATCTTACTGTTCGTATTCGGAATTGGCTAATTTAACACATAATCTCATTGGAATGTTCAGTAAGATAAAAAATTAAAAAAAAATTAACTAATGAACTTGCTTGCCTTACGCTTTACACAGTATACAGTTAATTGGAAAGCTTGTTCGGTCCACAGTAACTAACTACCGTAACAAACAAAGTAATCAAGAAATTTATAGGAAATAAATTGGCCCGAACAACCTTGTCCAGAAGAAAGGTAATGTACATAACACATAAAAATTACGAGACAAAAATTACAAATTCATATGAAATTAAATGTTCAACATTTGCAGTAGTTCACTGAATACAGATAATTGTTACACCCAGTATATTGCAATCAAAACAGGAGTTAAATCGTTGGGTGAATGTAGCCACAGAAGCTAGAATTAATTAAGTCAAAATGAAAGCCAAACCTTGTTTGGGCGCGGTCTATCAAGTCACTATTAATGATTTAATCGAAGTTTTACTTGTGATTGGATGCAAAAATATTCACAACTGAATTAGTGTGTATATATATATATATATATATATATATATATATATATATATATATATATATATATATATATACAGGGTGGGCCACCACCAACGCGTCGGTCTCTAGCACCTAAACGACTGATTTTTTCAAAATCTGTTTGGGCGAGAATATGTAACCTTCTAGGACTACAATCTAAAATTAGTTTGATTTATACAGGGTGATCTACAAACTTGTTACTTATCAAAGTTATATTATTTTAAATGGAATACCCTCCTTTTTAATTTTTTTTGAAATAAGGTGAAATAATAAAGCCTTCTAGGACTACAATCTAAAATTAGTTTGATTTATACAGGGTGATCTACTAACTTGTTATATATCAAAGTTACATTATTTAAATGGAATACCCTCCTTTTAATTTTTTTTTAAATAAGTAAAAAATAAAGTAGACTTTCATTAGAGTTTATACGAAACCTTACAGTTTAAATATTTAACATTCTTTGAAAATGTTTTGTCAAAAGTTCAAGTATTTTTCGATTCAGAAAATAGTTCGAACTGTATTAGGGTTCCCTTTACCTAACTTCAATACTTTTCGAGAAATTAGTGTATTTGTTAGATTTTTAGAAATTACGCCATTAACTCATGTCGATCAGTTAGAATTCTGTGATTTAAAAGTTTACAAATGTGTTAAACGGTTTTGGTTTATTGAGGTTATCAATGTTATACGGTTGCTGGTCTTGAAAAGACCGTTTTACATTATGCACCGAGACTACTGCTGGATTTGTCACTACAGTAAATGTTCAAACTGATGACCGTCTTCTTGAATGCATAGTCTAATTCTTTCTTCCAAATTTTGTCTGACTTTCTTAACATATCTGGAGTAATTGTGTCCACCGCATTCTCTCTTTCATATTGTCTGCAGTAGTAGCAGGAATATTGTAAACAATATTTTTAATATATCCCCATAAAAAGTATAGATTGGAGTAAGACAAGGCGATCTTGGTGGCCAATGACATGGTCCGTTCCTTCCAATCTATTTATTAACAAATTTCCTAGTTAAACAATTTCTAATTCTACGATCAAAGTGTGCCGGTGCCCCATCTAGTTGTAGACACATATTCCTCTAATGTTCAACGGAACGTTTTCGAGAAGTGTCCAAAAGTCTCCTTTAAAAATCTCAAAATTTTCTACCATTTAAATGACCATTGAAAAGTATGGTCCATTTACCTGATCTCCAATAATTCCTGCCCATACGTTTATGCTCCAACGATTTTGACGGTCAACAGTATTAAAAGCATGCCTATTCTCGGTATCATAATAGTGAAAATTATGTCTATTTACCAAACCGTTGTTGTGAAATGTTGATTCATCAGTAAGCAAAACGAAATTTAAAAATCTTGTTGATCCCTATTTTTCAATTGCCCACAAACAGAAATCTATTCGTTGTTGAAAGTCATTGCCATACAAATTTTGATGAATTTCTATGTGATAAGCATGAAATTTGTGTTTTTGAGAACTCTTCTCACACTTCCTCTACTTAAATCTGTTTGTCTAGCAATTACCCTAGTACTAGTGTGGGAATTTTCAGCGATAGATCCTAATACTAAAAACTCACTATCTTCGTGGTCAGTTACCGGTTTACTTTTATTAGGTTTTGGATAGGCAGTGTTACCTGTGGCTCGAAATGTTTGTAAAAGCCTTTCAAAAGCTCTCGTATCAGGATGGTTGCGATCAGGGTACTTTTGCGCATAAACCCTGGAAGCGAAAAGACAGTTTTCATGGCATTCTCCTATGGTCAACACCATATCCACTCTTTCTTGCACTGAATATTTCATTGTAATGAAAAATCATCAATAGTTATAAACACTGTCGTATTTTGAAATACGTCAATATGACAGAAATGTTTATAAATCAAAGAATTCTAACTGATCGACATGAGTTAATGGCGTAATTTCTAAAAATCTAACAAATACACTAATTTCTCGAAAAGTATTGAAGTTAGTAAGGAACCCTAATACATTTCGAACTATTGTCAAAAGACTATTCCATTCCGATAAAAATTTCTTGGGCGTTGTATTTAAAATAACAAAGATATTTAACTTTGAAGTTTGTTAACTTTACGCATTATTCTTTGTATTTTATAAATTATGATTTGAAACAATAAACAACAGAATACGTACTTCCAAATATCCTTATTACGATGACCTAGATTAGATTGTCTCATCTTTTCTGAATCGAAAAATACTTGAATTTTTGACAACCCAACATTTTCAAAAATGTTAAATATTTCCGAAACTGTAAGGTTTAGGTATAGGAACTCTAATGAAAGTTACCTTATTTTTACACCTTATTTCAAAAAAAATTAAAAGGAGGGTATTCCATTTAAAATAATATAACTTTGATAAGTAACAAGTTTGTAGATCACCCTGTATAAATCAAACTAATTTTAGATTGTAGTCCTAGAAGGCTTACATATTCTCGCCAAACAGATTTTGAAAAAATTCAGTCGTTTGGGTGCTAGAGACCGACGCGTTGGTGGTGGCCCACCTATGTATATATATATATATATATATATATATATATATATATATATATATATATATATAACGCGTGTGCGTGTGCGTCTGCGTGCGCGTCTTTATGTGTACGTGCCGGTGCGTGTATGCGTACGTGAGCATCTGCGTGTGCGTTCCCGTGTATGTATTCGTGCGATTGCGTGTGGGTGTGCCGTTCCGTGTGAGTGTGCGTATGAGGGTGCGGATATATTATCGCAAGTGTGTGCTTGTGCAGGTAGGTCCGTACGGATGTGTGCGGATTGGCGGGTGTTTGCATGTGTGCATGCGTGCGTGTGTATGTGGGTGTAGATATGAATATGGATGTGCCTGCCTCTGCTTGTGCCTGTGTGGGTGCAAATGAGCTACTAGATACACATTAAAATTGAATTGCACTAATAGGATATTATCCTAAGTCACTAGACATTAGGGAATGTGGAGCGCAGAGTAACAGGTTTTCTGGGTGAAGTTTCCGAACACACCCAGAAGGTTTGGGTATTGACAGTAATTAGTGCCATTACACTCACGTATTAGGGATATAAAGATTTACATTACAACTGATTACATCAGCCAAATATCGTTAAGAAATTAATGCATTCACTTATGAATTATCACGAAAGTTATGTGGTTCATTTTCATTGACTTCATTTTGTAGCTTTACTTAAAAAATACCATTTTCAAGCATTATTAGTTATAACGGTTTTCTCCCTTTCCGTTTTTAAAAATAAATTTTTACTGCTTATAGTTATTCTAGAAAGCTACTAAAATTTGGTGATGTTACACCCGGTAATTTGACCTACTTTTTGAAATACAATAATGCAATCGTTAATTGGTTTTCAGGTCAGAAATCAGACTGTTAATTTTAAAAAATTTTAAATTCCATTATTAAGTCGATATTTCGAAATATTTTATTTCTTCTTCTGGACTAAATAAATTAATTGAATTGACATGTACAGTAACAATTATAGTATTTAATTTAAATACATATAATATTAAAAGAAATAATTAATGTCATGGAGACGTTATTATAAAAATTTTTATTTATTTTTTTTTTAAATAACGTCTCCATTTTGTACATAACATTATTCAACATTTTTATATTTTAAATATGTAATATAATATTATAGTCATTTCTGTATAATATTATCTATTTATTTGTACGGATATGGTACTTTTATTCTAGTTATGGGCAACAAAAAAACATCGCAATTTGTGTTACCATAGGTAGTTTAAAACCTTTTGAGTTCATTAAAAAACACCCAGTTAAAGGAAATATTTTGATAAAATACTGACGAAGCACCTTCACTCGAGTAATTGAAACCACTTAATATTTTTGTCTATTAATCAATACTTATGCAACCTGAAAATTGTATAGTAACAGAAATAAAAGTATATCTATCCCTATTCCCTATTCCTGTCTACTCGTTCTCTTCAATCATTATTTCTTCCTGTAACTGTACGTAAATAGCTAACACAAGTAATAATTTAGTGTAATTCAAACAAATAATACATTTAGATATTTCATTGTAGTTTACGTATAAAATATCGTCATAGAGATAAAATATCCTGTTCCGCTCTATGTAACTACTGGAAATTTTGTTATATAATAGTTACAGTTCTCATTTGTATACTATATTGTTCATTTTATTCTTCGTCACGTATACTGGAATTTTTTGTACTATCTTTATTGATGGTCATTTAGTTTCTTATGGTTCCGTAATCATACTTCTTCTTCTTATTAAATAGACATATAGTGTGGAATATACGTTGTTAAACGTCAAATTATCGCAAACAACTCCCTTTACTCAAATAACCCGTGCAGTTTATCAAGTATAATTAGACAGTGGAATGACGGATTTTTTATTTCTGGTTTTTCTTACTTTAAATGTTGTAGGTTGGTTTTAATTTGATATTTTAGTAATAATGTAAAAAAAATCGGGTAACAAGAGACCGTTCTTCTAGAACATTTACAATTTCTTTAACACGTGCATTTACATAACGTAAAACAGGTATCCTGCTTGCAAATCTTGAAAGAGGTTCCACAAATATTGTTACTAAGAAAGATACCATTGAAGTAGAGCCTCCATAATTAACAGATTGCTCTCACCAAAGATGTAATATCAAAGTTTAAAGAAAAAAGAATCTTTTATTTATCATATTATTGATTTATAATAACAAAAAGTATTATAAGATCAAAAAAGATCGTTGAGAATACTCAAAACTGGCCAGGTAAACTTTATGTATTGTTGATATGTTGGTCTCCCAACTTATACCATAAAGTAAAACATTTTCAAAATAAGTGTGTCCTTACTATCAATTTTATTAAATACCAGCTAAATTAATTAATTGTTGTCTAAAAGCAATGTTATTATGACTAGTAGCATTGATTGTGTGTGAATGAATCAGTGAATTCTCGACCCTACAAAAAATACTAAGCATACAAAGTACAGTCTTATGGCACGAGATCAAAATAATGCTACTCAAATCTTCTACAGAGAGCTTAGAGTTGACAAGAAGTGAGCGTTTACCAGCTTACGGGAATTTTACATACGTTTTTTTTAGATACAGATTTGATATTTTTAAATCTGTTTTTTTAGTTTCTAATTATTTTTTGTTAGGATAGTGTTTTTTTTTACTTTTATATTGTGGATTATACGTTTAGAATGTGTTAAATACATTAACTTCTTTCAGATTCAGGGTGGTGTTTTAGTTATGAATGGTTTGGTAATACTTGAATGTAGCGCATATCTATTTCTTTCAAGAAAATTATGAGTATTATGCAAATTCGAACAAGTGTGTAACTGGCTTAACGTCCGAGTTTTGTATTATAACTTTCTATGAGTTTGATAGAAATGCACGCCTTCTTTACTCAGTAACTAAACCTTAGATTACAGCTTGTAATTAATTGTATTTCTTACTTCTTTGATATATAAACAATATACGTACTTTGATTTTATTAAAAATGAAATTAGTTTTTATTTTAAAAGTTACCTGCACTATTTTTTTTTGCATTTACACCTTGTTTCTGCTATGACTACTATGAATATATTTATATTTATAAACTAAAAAGTATTTGGTGTCGAAAAACACGCAACCCACAAATTGGAAATTCAAAGAAACGAAATAATGGAATTATTACATAAGTATGCAATCTGCTTTGCTATACGTTCATAATGGAAATAGGCAATTTTCTCCAAATAGGAATAATGATTCATCTCAGATAAACCTTAATAGACATTTGACTCATAATTGGTTACTTGAAAGCTCCATTATTAATATACTATGTATAATTGCTCTTTTAATACTGCAAATTATAGAATTAACACGTGATATTAGGATACATTCTTTACTGTTGTATAGCAAATGTGAAAGATTTATACTTATCGAAATGCACAGTACCATTTTGCCAAAACATTGCTATATAGGGTGACACCTTTTGGAAGTGGATTACGAATTATAATTGTATAATCTGTTACAGCTTATGTTAAAGCATTTACATTTAATACTTCTAGATCAAGAATTTAGCATATGTCAAATTATTAAATATTTCGGCAATCCATTTCAGTATGAACACTTTACTAGGTATACCGTCACTTGGCCGTGAGAAAATTTTGCAGTTCGTGAGAATTACATTTTTTTTTGGCAATTGGCCTTGGCCAAATCCTTTGATGTTTGCCTACAAGTTCATTGACCTTTTCAAGGACGAGAAAGGTCACATCAATTCTTAGAAGTTCATTGACCCCCTGGTATATTCTTAGAAATCAGTTTCAAGGTGAAGTGTCGGAATATCTACTACGAAAAATTTTGAAGAGCGTGGGAAAATTTGGCGGAAGTATAGGTTGGCAATTGGCCCTTCTTAAACCCTTTGATGTTTGCCGACAAGGTCAAAAAAATCTGCCCTTATGAGTAGATGGCAAAAACATTTTAGGCGGACTATTCTTAGTTCAGCTTTTTCAAACAAAAAAGTCATTTCTCTCGAAAACGGCTCAAAATTACCCAAAAATAATAAAACACCTATCTTTTTCTGGTTTTTTTAATGGTGTATTTTAAATTATACAATCTAAACGTTTCGAGAACACTTACAGTTATCTTCGTCAGTAGTAATATCTGTTAAAAATTGTTAAAGATGTTGTAAACAATTTTGTCAAAGTTGAAAAATTAAAACATAAACATCAGCCTGCTATTAATATAACAGTTTGAGAAACGTATACAGCCAACTATAGCTGGTTTTATACGTTTCTCAACAATTTTTAGCAGATATTATTACTGACGAAGACAACTGTAAGAGTTATAGAAACGTTTAGGTTGTATAATTTAAAATACATAATTTAAAAAGCCCAAAAGGACAAGTTTATATTTCATTAATGTGTGATAATGGTGAAAGTTTACATTTTCATATCCCAAAAATTGTAAATTTAAAAACCTTTGGATCGAACAAATACCACCATGCCCTATTTAACGTACGCAACATATATCAAACTATAGGGGAAGCTTAGCCAAAATTTTAAACATATTTATGCGATATGATAACGAACGTATGAATACGTTATTGTAATTAAAAAATTTAAAAACCAAAGCGTTCATGTCATTATTCATTAAGTGTGATAATGGGAAAGAATTTCTAAAATAACATAACAATGCGAACAACGTTCGTGCTATTACTACTGTTATAAATTGGAACTAGCCTATATACTACTTTATGATTTCTGAAACATGTAGCCTAAAACAGTCGCTTGATGATCATTATCTCATTAAAGTTTGTTAAGATTTCTAAACTTATAAATCAAGTTCGTGCTTATTACTAACATGTTTGATTAATAACATCATCTACTATATGATTTTGTCAAACTATGTAGGTACGAACTTGATTGTTATGAAGTTTAAGATCCTCAAAACAAACAAATTCTATGAATAATCAGATCACATTAGGCAACTCAGAAGTCTTAACTTTCAACTCACTTTCAGATTAACGGTTATGATGGTATATGTATTTCTTTATCAGTCGACTGATGATGATGCTATCGAAACGCGTTCGGTGTTTTAATTTTTTAAGGGTTACTTTGTTTGTTACAGATCCTGCCACAGTTCCAGTGTTCCAGATTTCTCAACTTATGCACATATAAAATATTTTTAAGGGGATTACTCTATGTCCACCTAGACGAACACCCCCTGTCGGCATGATTTCTAAGTCGTAAAAGACAAACACGATATCTGCTATTTTTGGTCACCCTTTATCTACCCACATATAACACAGGTGATCTTTACCCACATGATTGTTACACACTTTACAAAACACCTCTTCGCAAATATGCTTCCTGGCGTTGCGGTATATAGCAAAACACTTTTCACACCACCTAATTTGAGCACAAATATTATGTCATGTGATTATCAAAACATTTTTGACCGCGAAAAGTTCGTTTAGATTTTCTACAGTTAACCTTGACTCATCCCTCTTTTGGGCAAGTGGGTGATTGTTGACATTCAGCACACGTACCCCCACAGCGATGCTCATTCTTGTGGTCAAAAGGGGCATGGCATTCTTCACTGTAGTAACTGCATGCAAAATCTGCAGTTGATGTTATGGCATTGTAATGACCATCATGATACAATAAATTAAAACGCTTCTCAGCACCCTCGCACTGGAACATAACGTCACGACCTTTGCTACCATAAAAATATACGGTTAATTTGTACCCTTCAAGATATCTCTGAAATTGTCGTAGTTCTTCTAGTGCACACCCATTTGCTGGTATCGCCACATTCGCTTTTTGAAGCAGTTGCTTAGTCTGTTCTTTTTGTACACCCTCTCTATCACGAATGCGTTTATGTTTAGGGTGTTTGTCTACGTGTACTTTACTGGCAACCGATGCGCGTGGTAAACACAGATTATCTTTATTGGGTATGGATACAACGCCACGACGCCCACCGCACTCCTTATAGCTGATGTACAAACATGGTCTACATATCCTGCCGGTATTTGTACAGACGTTACACGTAGGCATAAGGTTTCGGTGTTTAAACCGCAAGCGTTGGATTGGTAGATGGAGGGCTACTGTATCCCAAACATCACCAACAGTAATCTCGTTAGGTGGTTTGAATCGAATCCACCTCTCCCCTTTCTTGAAATCCTTGGAGCAGAACGAGAGACCCACCATATCTTGAGGCGCCAAATCTTCTAATCCCTTATTAACAATTTGCGCGAGTGCTTTTTTTATCCATTTTATGGGGTCGGTACCTTCAGGTACGGATTTCAACTTAAACTCCAAAGCGCGACCGTTTAAATTGAAGCGATGCACATTCATAGTTATATCTTTTATTTATTAAACCGCCGAAGATTAAAAACTGTCAGAATATATCAAATATTGTCTCTTTTTTAATAAGATTCTTGAACAAATTCAGTGTGTATACTTAATTCAACTAGGTATATTAATTGTAAACCGACCGCCAATAAAACGATTTTACAGATTCTTCTAGACGTTTTCAGTAAGTTTCCTATAACAAATCATCAAAATAATGGCTGTATTCACATTTTCTAAGATTTTGAGTGACGAAGACACATAAAAGCAAGAAGAATGATGATTTGTTGTCTATGCTTAAAAGTTAGATGGTTTATAATAATAAAAAGGGTATGCTTACAGTATGTTTGTTTTTGTGCTACATAATACTACCGTCCTAACTAGGACCTAGCCTGTGTCAGGATGAGGTTTTCCCAAAATGGTCTGTTTCCTAAAAACGGGGCCCGTTTCCCAAAAACAAGTATGTTTCTCAAATCCAGGTATCCGTTTCCCAAAAACAGGTATCTGTTATCCGATCTTATCCGATATTATCCCATCTTATCCGATCTTTCCGATTTTATCCGAACTTATCCGATCTTATCCGATCTTATACGATCTTATCCTACCTTATACGATCTTATCCGATCTTATCTGATCTTATCAGATCTTTTCCGATCATATCCGGTCTTATCCGAAATTATCCGATCTTATCCGACAATGAAATCATTGCATTATTTTACATTACTGCAAATTAAATTGTAACTTTTATGACAGAAAAATCGAAACATAATTTAGTTTTATATATTTTGTTTGTAGTTCTTCCCCTTTAAAATCCTAAAGTTTTACTACAACTACAAATGTTTAAAATTTACATTCAGTGATATCCTTGTATTATTATTATTGGATATGTACCTACTGACTTCCATAACAATTGCAACACCTAGAATTTGTTGAACGATTTTATTGAAATTTTCGTCAGCGATTAGCACAAACAAACGATTAAAATTTGAATAAAATCTAGCTAGTAGTTTTTTTTCTTTTGCACTTAGTAATAATAAATTTGAAGAAATAAACCAATCAGTGTGTAATTAACTGTCAATTTTGCAAATTGTTTGTTCTCAATTTCTTTCTGAATTTGGGAACAATTCCAAGAGTGCAACATCAACATTGTTCCCACTTGACATCTTAAACGTGGCCGCATTATTAGCATGAGAGAGGTCGAACTTTCGCTAATAAAAATTGCTCGTCGTGTAAACCAAAATGTTACAACGGTATTGAGATGTTGGTCCAAATGGTCCGAGGAAGGGGCGCAGCAACGTCGCCCTTAATCTAAACGCCCCGGAGGACTACAGATCGCGAAGAACGTCGCTTAAGGCTTTTGGCCACAAGAGACAGATTTTCAACAATTCGATCGATTGCAAATGATTGGCTGAGAGTTGTAGGACCCAGAATATCAATGTCATCTGTTTATCGCCGGAAAAGGTCTTATGGGCTTCGTTCATATCGGCCATTTTTATGTCTTCCTCTTACACCACTTCACCGTCTACGCAGGCTAGAATGGAAAAAGCGAATTGGGCGCAATAATGGCATTAAATTGTGTTTAGTGACGAGTCTCGATTTTGCTTGTGGACCCACGATGGTCGTAGGAGGGTCAGACGGATGCGTGGAGAACGTAAACATCCAACATCCTTTGTGGAACACAAGGAGTGATTATATGGGGTGCAATATGTTACGGTAGCAGATCACCCTTGGTCTTCATTGATGGCAACTTGAACGCCGCTCTTTATATTGTCAATGTGCCAATTGGTTGAGTTTATATGATTCACTTGGCAACAAAAAAAATATATAGTTTGGTACCATGCCGACTTTCATAAAGCTGTCTGACACCTACGTAAAAAGTTCTCATAATGTTCCTATGCAAGTCAGTCTAGAAAACACGCATACATTGCGCATAAATTTACGTCTAGACTACATATAGATTATGTTACATTTATTATACAAGTGTTTCATTCTTATGCATCGTATAGACCGCTTCCAGTTGTTCACAATTTTGTTAACGTTAACAAATTCACTAGCATATGAACTTAGAAAATGTATTCAAACATTTAGTTCGGTTATATACAGTTTATCTCAAACAGTGGGGTGAGTGCGTAAAGTTTTTCGATTGCCTCTTCGGTTACATACAATTTATCTCAGTGGTGTTTGCCTTTGGGATTACTGAGGATTATTATTTGTCTGAAAGGTATGTTTTAATTTTCTTGAATTTAAAACTATAGTTTGCGCTATCTGATAGTTCTTGACCCCGTTACTAAATTTTCTCCCTTTCCACATGGTTTGCTTTGGTTTTTGTTACACATAAGATAGGTTGAGCAAAATATTTTTGTCATAAAGCGTTACAATGAAGCTATGATTTATTATAATAGATTTGCTATGTTTGTATAGATAAAACTAAATTATACTTCGCTTTCTCTGTCTTAAAAGTTACAATTTAATTTGTATTCATGTAAATGTACAGGTAGTCTATTGTTAATTAAACATCTGCACTTAATAACTGTTAAATAGTTTCAATGTATATACTGTTTTTCGGAAAAACTTGAAACATGTATATTTTCAATAATAATAATACAAGGATATCATTGAAAGTAAATTTTACACATTTGCAGTTGTAATAACGTTTTAGGCCTTTTACGAGGAAAAAAATATTTCACTTTTAAATAATGCAATGAATAAATAAATCGTTACAATGAAAGTATGCCTTATTGCAATAGATTTTCCGTGTTTTTTATATGTAAAATATATAGAACTATATTGCTTCGCTTTCTGTCTTCAGTAATATAAAATGATACAATGATTTCATTGTCGGATAAAATCGGATTAGATCGGATAAGATCGGGTAAGATCGGGTAATACCGGGTAAGATCTGGTAAGATCGGATAAGATCGGGTAAGATGAGAATTATATATTTAGCATGAAAAGTTTTTGTTTTACAGTTTTTATTTTTTAGCACGCGCTTTAGCGCATTTAACGTTGAAAACTCTATTTCTCCATTTGTAAGAATTGTTATATGGCGTGACCTTGAAATTTAAAGCAAATAGTGTGGGTAGCTGGAAATGAAAACCTCAACGCGCAGAGAATCTTTCATTTTAGTTGTTGCCGTGGAGCGTGAGTTTTTCGATTGCCTTCTGGATTAGTTCACTTAAGGATTATTTACGCATATGAAAGGTATGTTTTCATTTTCTTGAATTAAAAAAAAACTATAGTTTTCGCTTGTAGGAGTGGATCAATTATGCTTTTGTTTTATAACACAAATTTAATATACACTGCGAATTTTATTTCAACCTCAACCTGTGAAAGTGCTAAACATCGACCTACTCTATCCTATCGGTTAAAGAGGTGTCATCCCTAGGACTTACCCAAGTGTGCTGAGCAGGCGTTTCGTCTGACGCGCTCGGTCCATAGTGACATTCGACCCTAAAATGTTCCGGGAGGAACCTATCGGCACTGGGGGCTTAGCTAATACATAGTCCAGGAAATTTCCTCCGGAAAGCCGTCGATTGACCTACTCATGCTGCGCACTACTGACCTTGGACCTCTGTGTAGTGTCTTTCAGTTCCGAGGTGCTTAATAGCTATAAATAATTTTGTAGCAATTATAGGAGCTTCGACTGTTTTTCCATTTCCATTTTATTTCTTTAATGCGAGTTTTTAGTAAAATGTAGTCTTAAACCTTCCCATTTGGAAGAAGAAGGTCCTTCAGCCGTTGATATCAGATAAAACCCTAAGCATGATTATCCACATGCAGGATCCAGCGTCTGGTCAGCTAAATGACCTGGGAAACGGATATCTGCTTTTGGAAAGCGGCTATCTGTATTTGAGAAACAGATACCTATTTTTAGGAAACGGCTATGTCTATTTGAGAAACAGATACCTGTTTTTGGGAAACAGGCCCCCGTTTTTGGGAAACAGGCCCTGTCTTGGGGAAACTACTTCATCCTGAGACAGGCTATATCCTGGGTAGGACGGTAGTATTATGTAAAACCTAAAAACAAGCATACTGTAAGCATACTCTTTTTATTATTATAATCAATTTAGCCAGAACCATCTAACGTTTTAAGCATAGACAACAAACCGGTCATTCTTCTTGTTTCCATAAACTGATTCATTATTTGGATTTCTAAGAACAGACCGTACGTAGTGGTAGCGGTGAGTGGCGTTAACGTCAAACTTTGAGTGTTGGTGAAAAGCTTTGTCAGTTGATTCAGTCGAGAATGGTATCATTTGTATGGATGATATAAACCGTATTGACAAACCCGCTTCATTGCTATTATGGGTCATTACCGTATACTACAGAAAACACTAAGTATATTATAGGTCGTGGTGTGAATGAAGGCAAGACCTACTTATATGTATAATATAAATCTAATGACCAACCTGCTAGACGTTAACCTATGTCAAAGCGCTCTAGTTTTTCGAAATATCTCAAAGCAGCCGCTTTTTTGTGCCTCCTCACTCAAAATCTTAGCAAATATGAATACAATCATTATTTTGCTGATTGGTTATAGGAAACTTACGAAAAAAGTTTAGAAGAATCTGTATAATCGTTATATTGGAGGTCGGAGTACAATTAATATACCTAGTTGCATTAAGTGTACACATTGAATTTGTTCAAGAAGCTTATTAAAAAAGCGACACTATTTTATATATCCTGACAGTATATAATCTTCGGCTGTTTAAGACGGAAAAATTTCTAATAATAAAAGACATAATAACTATAGTGCGTCACTTCAATTTAAACGGTCGCGCTTTGGAGTTTAAGTTGAAATCCGTGCCTAAAAGTGCCGACTCCATAAAATGGATAAAAGAAGCACTAGCGCAAATTGTTAATAAGGGATTAGAAGATTTGGCACCTCTAGATATGGTGGTTCTCCTAAGATTTCAAGAAAGAGGAGGGGTGGGTTTGGTTCAAACCAGCTAGAGTCATTAATAATGGTGATGTAAGTACCGCATTGTGATAGATGTATAGACGAAAAAAAATTGTATTTTTGTCATTGTGCACACGCACACGCACACGCACGCGCACTCGCACTCGCACAAGCACACGCAGACGCACACATACACGTACACGCACACGCTCACGCACACACATAGCGCCCACACAGTATCATACAAAGAAAAGCACACGATCACACACATGTACACGCTAGTATACATAGTCACCTGTACACATACACGCACACACATACACACGCACACACACACACACTCAAACACACACGAGCACGCAAACACGCATGCACGCACGCAGCAAGCACACAAGCAGCAAACGCGATAAAGCAAGCACGCAAGCACACAGGCACGCGGGCACGCAGGCACGCGGGAAGTCAGGCACACAGGCAAGCTGGCACGCAGGCACGCAAGCACAGGCTCGCAGACAAGAAGACACGCAGACACGCACACACACACACACACACATGTAAGTACACACCCAGGTCAACACAATATCGTACAGAAACGCACACGATCACGCACATGTACATGCATTTACACATACCCACCTATACACATACACGCACACAGACGCACAAACATACACACACACGCAGACACACACAACCATACACATACATGCACACAGACATACGCGCGCACACACACACACACACACACACACCACAACACACACACACACACACAAGAACGCAAGCAGGCAAGCACGCAAGCACACAATCAGGCAAGCACGCAAGCACACAAACACGCAAGTATGCAGGAAAGCAGGTACGCAGGCATGTAGGCACGTAGGAACGCAGACACGCATGCACACCAGCACGCAGATACGCAATAATGCAGACACGCAAGCACACACACACATGTAAGTGCACACACCCAGGCCTACACAGTATCATAAACAAACGCACATGTACATACATGTACAAAACACACACACGCACACACACATACACACGTGCACCCACACACACAGACACACACCACACAAACAGACGCATACACACACTCGCACACATACACATACTCACACAAACACATAAACACACAAACACTCACACACGAACACGCAGGCAGGCAAGGACGCACGCACGCAATCATTCAAGCAGGCAAACACGCAAGAAAGGAAGCAAGCAAGCATACAGGAACGCAGACGCGCAGGCACCCAAGGGCGCACACACACACATGTAAGTGCAAAAACCCAAGCCCACACAGTATCATACACAAACGCACACGATCACGCACATGTACATGCATGTACACATACTCACCTATACACATACACGCAC